>CAIGQV010019270.1:5047725-5068352 GCA_903798115.1 Danio jaintianensis
CTGTAAAATAACGAATGTTAAATAACAGAAATTTACTGTAAAATAACAAACGTTAAATAACAGAAATTTACTGTAAAATAACGAACGTTAAATAACAGAAATTTACTGTAAAATAACGAATGTTAAATAACAGAAATTTACTGTAAAATAACGAACGTTAAATAACAGAAATTTACTGTAAAATAACGAATGTTAAATAACAGAAATTTACTGTAAAATAACAAACGTTAAATAACAGAAATTTTCTGTAAAATTGAATTACAGTAAATTTCTGTTATTTAACGTTTGTTATTTTACAGTAAATTTCTGGGGTGCCGGGAAAAAAAAAAAAAAGTAAATTAATGGATTTTTTAATGTGTAATTAAAAAAAGTATGATTTTAGTCTTGCCAAAAAGTATAATAAAAAATAACATCATTCATTCATTTTCCTTCGGCTTAGTCTCTATTTCAGAGGTCACCACAGCAGAATGAACCGCCAACTATTCCAGCATATGTTTACGCATCGAATGCCCTTCCAGCCACAACCCAGTACTGGGAAACACCCATACACACTCATTCACAAACACACACACACACACACACACACACTACAGACAATAGTGTATTCAATTCACCTATACCGCATGTCTTTGGACTGTAGGAGAACACGGGGAGAACATGCAAACTCCACACAGAAATGCCAACTGACCCAGCCGGGACTCAAACCAGTGACCTTCTTGCTGTGAGGCGACAGTGCTAAGCCACCGTGCTGCCCCTAATTATAACTTACTATATAATTCTAATTCTAAGTCCAACTAAAGGGTGCTAAATGAACAGTATGCTCTAACAAAGCATAAGAATAAAGGGTGCATTGAAATAAACACACACCAGCTGTCATTTTATAAAAGCCGTAGTGTGTGGTGTGATAGTGTTTATGGTGTAACCTTGTGGCAACTGGTTCGTTCTATTCATTGCTGCTGTCAATGCCGCTGGTAAACAGATGCTCAAGTGCTATTGTTGTCATTGTGTGCAAGCAAATGAGTATTTGTATGGTCTTTTTGTTATGTTCTTTCATGTTTAACAAAATGTCGACAAATGAGTTTAATATATTATGTATATTTATTATATACGCACACAGTGCACAGCATAAATGAGTACATCTTTTTAAAAATGAATATTTTTATTAATTTCTCAGTAAATACAGAGAATATCTTTTGGTGCATTTAATCAAAACAGTTTTATTAAACAATTATATTAATTAAAATAAGATATTATTTTTATATTAATTGGTTATTAGAAATAGTATACATTTAAATTCAAATGAGGTATTACAAAACAATTCCAAACTTCAGTATTTCAACTACATTTATGGTTATCTTTTTCATAACATATTCATTAGAGTGTACTCATTTTTGCACCATGACCTTAAGCTATTTTGTTAGATTAGTTCCAGTTCTGGCTTTGGTACTGACTAATGTACAGTATACAAACATCTTATTCTATAGCATCCTATATAGGAAGCATTCACTTAAAAGAGAGATCTATAAGGAGTGTACTCATTTATTCTGGGCACTGTATACACACTATAGGCTTTAATCCCAAAAACACTGCATTTATGTGGTGTAAAAATTAAAGCTGTCTCGGTGGAACTCCCTTAATGTATTATATTTGAAATCAACCTGAAAGAATATTTTGATCACTCAGCATGAAGTTTGGTCAAGACCGTGTCTCCATGGAAACCTGAACCATCAGAGGGTGGATTTACAGTGTAATTGAAGGGCATAGATATATACACTAGATATCACATACGGACCCTGAGCATGCGTCAATACCGCCGCCACATTTGTACAGGGCTCCCAGGACAAATGTCATTCAACGGCACTAGTTAAGACTAAAGCCAATGTGAAGATGCTGGACTTTTAGCGCTGTGTACGGATGTAATAACGAGCAAACAAAGAAAAAGCACAAAGGCAGAACATTTCATAGGTAAAATTTCGTTTTTTAAGTTTTTATATGTTACGAACTTTTGTGCTAAAGTCACGTTATTGATGATAAGGATAAGGAAAGTAAAAACTCAGCATAAGTTTCAAACTACAGCTGAACAAATCATTACAGAACAGGTAAGTGACATTCTAAGTCGATCTCTCTCTTTTGTATGTTGTAGTGCTGTATTTATTCCACAGTAATCTGGTAGTATTTGCTTTGCTATGGCTTTTTCAGGCTTAATTATTGTGACATTCCGATTGCAGCAGAGAAATACTGGGAAATGTTTCATCTCATCTCTCATATCTTTCATCTGTTTTGTCATCACTTTAGACATTACGCAAGAGAATCATTCAAATACTAGTTCTAAAGTGACGTTACAACGGTTTCTGCTGTTCTGACGTCAGCTGCAGATGTGAATGAATAGCGGAAGAAAGTAGTTCCTCGTACAAACTAAGTTTTGAGACGCTCTGTGTTTGATTTTCTTTTTATATACACGATTATGCCGTTGAACTGTTGTATAAACGCAATATCACACTCGTAGCAGTGCGATATGGCTGTATATCGGCACTGGTGGGGCACTAAGGCACTCGACCTGCAGCTTCGAGCCAACGCATGCCTCCCACCAGTGCCGATATACAGCCATATTGCACTGCTACTCGTGTGATATTGTCATATAAGTTTACAGTACTCAAATTCTTTGGTTTCATAACTTAAATAGTTTGCCGCAATCGGTTTCCTCAAACAGTTTGAGTTAACTCATCAGGTTTGACAGTGTATTTGCTCAAGCATTAAACGAAAAACTCAATGATAGTGTTATCAAGACTTTCAGAAAATTGTGTGAGACTTATAACCGCAGCCAGAAGAGAGAACAATGTCAAATTTACTGTCCTGTCCATAGACGCAGCATTACAAACACCTAGCATCAGCGGTAATTCCTTTTTTTTGTCATTTGATGCTTTGATTAGCTTTATAAATGCATATATGTAAAAAAAAAAAAAAAAAACTTCCAAGGATTTAAGATGCTGTTAAACATGTCATAATTACAAGGTTTAATTGCCATTCTCTATCTGAACTGCATCTGTGAGTCCATTGATGACATTATCATTTCTGCGCAAACAGGGTGCGTAGAGGTAAGCAATTACAAATTTTGACAGGCAAATAGGGCAGCCAATTGTATTTTTCAGACCAAACGATTTCATTGGATGAACTTTTCTTGGTACACCTTCCACAGAATATTTAAATACATATAAAGTAAAGGCATTTGGACCACTTAATTTAAAGATTGCTATCAAAATGTGAAGACACTTTTAACCAGCATAACAAAAATAGTTTCTGAAGACAATCACCTATTTCAAACACTTTATTGGCCCATTTAACATTTCCAAGGCAGAGGTAATCATAGTTGAGTAAATGTGGGGAATGGAATCAACAAATCTAATTTTCACATTCCCATTTGCTCAAGAGCACAATAAGAAATCCATGATAGCTTTTCTATGACTTGCTGAGAGTCTGATTACGTTGGGAATGTTCGCTCTGTGCCGGTGTGGGATTCTCTCACAGATGCAGCACAGGTGAACTGGAGACCATTGAGGAAATTATTAATTAGACGGTGATTGTATCCAAACATTTCTAGGTACAAATATGGCCCTGGACATCAGTCATATGTGTCAATTTTTTGAAGAGTAATACAGTACATCACATGAAATCTGTATGTGCTTTCCATTGATGTGTACTTTGTTTGGATATAGGATAATATTTGGCAGAGATACAACTGATTAAAATTCTGCTTAAAAGTTGCTTTTAAAGTGCTTATCAATACGCATTACTAAACAGAATTTGAGTGATATATTATGATATATATTTACAGTATCAAATTTATAAAACGTCTTGATGGAACATGATTTTTTACTTAATATTGTAATGATTTTTGTCATAAAAGAAAAATCTATCATTTTGACCCACATAATGTAGTTTACAATGTTGGCCAGGGTCCTAAAAAATATACATATATATATATTTTAAACTTTGTGTGAGACGTTTAAATGTATAAAATAGATTTGTCAACATCTAACACATGAACAGGATTATTATAAATCTACAGCTAAAGAAACATTGTTTAATTTATATTAAAAAGATATTTGTTTTAATTAATGTTGTAGATATGTTTTAGATTCCTTAATCATACTCTTTAAAAGAGAATGTGAGGATTTATGCATTTATATTGATAAATACAGAATACGTAAACATATTGGACGGAAATATGTATAGACTTACAATGACAATTTAATAACAATTAATAATATATAATCCCACTCTGACCAACCAGCCTATAACCATGTCTTTAAAATATGAGCAAAACAAAAGATAATAGACAGACTTAAAATAAGTGCAAATAATAATACAGCTACGTTCTGTAGTTTGGTGTACCGTAGCTTTGTGTGAGGTATAAAAATATTTTAAAGTGACAGAAACCAAACAGTGATTGGTTAGTGAAAACCAAAATAGAAGCAATTCATTCATTTTCCTTCGGCTTAGTCCCTTTATTCATCAGGGGTCGCCACAGCGGAATGAACCGCCAACTTATCCAGCATATGTTATATACAGTGGATGTCCTTCCAGCTGCAACCCAGCACTGGGAAACATCCATGCGCACTCATTCGCACACATACACTACGGCCAATTTAGTTTATTCAGTTCACCTATAGCGCATGTCTTTGGACTGTGGGGGAAACCAAAGCACCCATGCGAACATGGGGAGAACATGCAAACTCCACACAGAAATGCCAACTGGCCCAGCTAGGACTCAAACCAGCGACCTTCTTGCTGTGAGGCGACAGTGCTAACCACTGAGCCACCGTGTCGCCCATAATAGAAGCAATTAAAGCAGTTTAATTGCAATATATTGAAAGCCTAAACAACTTTTTCTAAATCTTCATAAACCAAAAAAAAAAAAAAAAAATTTGAAATTACACAGGTCTACTGTTTAAAAATAAATCAGCATGCTTCAGAGATAAAATGTCAACTGTGCTATTTATAATGTGTTGATATGCTGAATTCAAATATACCAATTAAAACAACTGACTGACTACTGTTAAGTTTTCTTTTTTACCAAGATGCCTGACATCAAAATTACCCAGTTTTGAGCCTCGACTGAGCCAGGAGTTTGCATGTTCTTTTTGTGTAAGTGTTAAATAAGGTTAAATAAATTGGAGAGCCAAAATTGTCTGTACTTGTTTTTTTTGCTCAATGCTCAGCCACACTTCTTGACTTGAAGGCGCTGGAACACAATTGTATTTGATTTGACATTTGACACAATTGTACAGATTTTCTTCTTCTATATCATTGCACTGTTAACCATTTCCTGTAGAATCTACAGTAACTTACGTAAATCAATTACAGCAAAAATACTGTATTTACATTACATACAGCACCATTTATCTTGCTGTATATGTATTTACAGAATTGTATGTATATCTTTACTGCAAAATATACAGTAATTTTCACAATGCGACTTTAAAATACAGTAACATACTGCATAACTGTCCTACAGTAAAATACAGTTCATATTACAGTTAAATACTGTGTAATTTACAAAAGTAGTCAACAGTGTGGGCCTAAAAAAACGGGCATCCGAGTTTGTTAACGATAAAGACATATCTTCTATGATTTTGATATCCCATCTAAAAAATATGATAGTGCGTTACTGTAAATATGCTATAGTATTTTTGACGTGTATTATACTATTGTAGTATTTGCAACATTTTATAATGAATATTATAGATTTACTACAATAAACTGTACTATATTGTAATATATATTCATATGTTGTAGAAAGCAGTAGTGTTAAGTTGTTTATATTAATAGTTGTTTTGTTACCACAGCAACTACAGTACAGTATTACCACAACAGATTAATACAAGTGCCTACTTTACTATATGATTCAAAAACTATGGTATTTACTATAAATTACTAGTGTTTTCATTTTTCATGTGGAACATCAGAAAACATTACCGGCAATAGACAATCACATTTAAACCGATACAAAAAATGCATGTACTCTTGAGTCCTGATAAAAATATGTGATGAACCAAATTTGATCAAAGTCGACCACAAGGTGACACTACAGGCTACGCAACTTTACATTTTAGCTAATAGGCTAACTTCCTTTATGTTTGCAAACCAGGTGAGTTTCTCAAAACAAAATGTCAAAACAAAAAAACTCAAAATGTCTTAGCCTACCCGCAAAAACGTATAATTATTCACTTATAAAAATTAGGTTTTTGTGCCATCACAACTCCTTTTGTCGTTCACAAAGACAGTCAAAATGCTTAGCCATGTTGTCCATATACTTTGAATGTTTTTTTGCACATAGTAATCAATTTTTTTTAGAATCGTATTGTGCCGAAGAACCCTTTTTATGTTAAATTGGTTGATTATGAGAATTTGGGGATCTTTATTTCCAGCCATTTTGTTTCTAAAATATGTAACTGACAACACACCTGCAGCTCATTACTTTACTCTGGAGCTCAAGCATCAGCTACACACACTGTCAACACTCTCCCAACAGGTAAATTCATTATTTCTTCAAATGTCTATATAATATTAACTTTTAAAATGTAACTTGTTTCCTACCAATCATGTTTTTTTTTTATTTCTTTCTGTTTTTAGTCTGTGTGACCAGCTCTGTTTATTTGAGGATGCCTCGTCTTCTTCACTGGGTAAGTATCAAAGATGGTTTCCCTCATAATTATTACCTGGCTTTGTGCATAAAAAGTCACAAAAGATATTCCATGACTTTACTTTGCCTTTTTAACACAGTAACTTTATCACATACTTTCCATTTTTGCTACTTTGGATACTTTATGAGAGCCTGCGAGATATAAGATCAGACAAATAATGATAATGGTAAACAATAAAAAATAATTATGGAATCTTAAAGGGTTCTGCTATTGTTGCAAGCTGAAGAACACTAATTTTGTACTGTTTAGAACCAATATTTCCTATAAGTATACTATATTGTAAAATGGCTATAATTTAAAAATGTATATAAAGCATTACAATGAGTATACAGCAGAGGGCAGACAACTGGTTGATTAACGTTACTCATCTCTAAAGTTCATTCACGCACTGTGAAGTTCATTAAACATCTTTGCACTTCAGTTCATCCTACTTGAACAAATAGTGTAGCAGTTTATAGTAAATACTATTGGTTTTTTAACCATACTATAGTTAAATACTTGAATTAGCTTGCAAGGATTCTATAGTTGCGATGGTAATATAACAACCATAGACATATACTGTATATTTCCCAAATTACCCTACAATTGTAGTGTATATTACACTACAATACCCCAAGGTTTACTCTAGTAGAAACAAAAGCATTATGCAGTATGTATTAGTTCACTAGTTAATACTATGCTGTGGCATTCATTACCAAAGTGTTGTAAATACTATAATACATACAGTATAGTGCACTTTGCTATGGTGTGGTTTAAAAACACTAGTATTTACTATAAATCACTATAGTATTTGTTTCATGTGGGATGACATATTTACAAAAGAAAGGTTAATAACAATATACAGAAGATATGCTTGACAGATTGTGAAAACTAGTTTTGAAACCATTTTGATTTTACCAGTAATGCGATGAATTAATGCCTACATTTTAGAACTGTGTAAGAGAGAACCAGTAAAATACACTTTGAGCAACAAGAGCAAGTGCAGGAGACCACTGCATGAACATACTGTACTAAACATTCACAATCTGTTCAATAAAATGGGAAACCGCTTATATGATGTGCACACGTAAGCAGATGATTTGGAAGATGCTTTAAAGGGATAGTTCACCCAAAAATAAAACTTCTGTCATCGTTTACTCACCCTTAACTTGTTCCAAATCTTTATGAGTATCTTTCTTCTGTTAAACGCTAAAGATATTTTGAAACATGTTAGAAACCTGTAATACTATTTGTTTTTCCTACTATGGAAGTCGATGGTTACAGGTTTTCAGCTTTCTTTAAAATACTTTCTTATGTGTTCAACAGAAGAAAGAAACTCATAAATGTTAGGAACCACTTAAGGGACTAAGACAAAATTTTCATTTTTGCGTTAACTATCCCTTTAAGGATTAAGAATTGTCTAAAAATCTGTAAATTAACACCAGTGATGAAGGTACATTTCTAACTTTTGCATATAATAGTAATGTAACCCCTTGTTAATGGGTACTAAAAATAATTGCTAGTACAGAATAACAATAAAAACACAGTTATTAAATACATTGTAAACTTGATCTTTGTCGTCAGCGAAAAAAGATGTTCTACATTATATATAACAAGAACACAAATACAGTATGCATGTACAAATACATTCTTCTGCTATACAGGCTTAAAAATGAATAATCAAATATTTAAAAATAAAGACAATATTTAAATGGGATTATTCATCCAAAAATAAAAATTCTGTCATCATTTACTCGCCCTTTACTTGTTTCAAACCTTTAAGAGTTTCTTCTGTTGAACACAAAAGAAACTATTTTGAAGAACGCTGTAACCATTGACTTCTATAGTAGGAAAAACAAATACTATGGAAGTCTATGGTTACAGGTTTTCAGCTTTCTTCATAATATCTTCCTTTGTGTTCAACAGAATAAAAAAAATCATAAAGGTTTGGAGCCATTTGAAGGTGAGTAGACAGTCATTTTTGGGTGAACTATCCCTTTAAGTTAACTAAACTGAAAGATCAGTTGAAGTTCAGAATCCACCAACAAAAGTGTGCATAATCGCAACAAAACAATAAATGGCAAAGTCTGCACTGATCCATGCCACATTTCAATAAATAAATCACAACATACAGTATAATATATGACAAAATTAAAGCGCATAATAATAAATCGTATGTACATTTTAAAAATTACTCTGTTCATGAGATGTAGGGGGAAAAACGTTTTTTTAAAGAACTTATTTCAAGAATAGAAATATATTATAATGTACACTATTACACAACAGCTTTTTTGTCAAATGTACACTATGGAATTCAGGGTTGAAGCATAAATGTCTACATTTTTAAATTGAATTGAATTTAAAAATCTAATCCACAATTTAAGTCATAAAATGCACATCATCATTGTTTTATTCACTACAAAGTACTGTACCAACTCTTCTCCTTGTCTTTGTTTAATGCAAACAAGCAAGAAAATATTTAGACATCCTGTAACTTCCCATTAAATCATCTCTCTGAATTTAAATCATTATAGTGGGCTAACTGTAGTGATTCAAGGTAAAGTAACAGCATGCTTTCAAAGGGGACCTATTATGCAAAAATCACTTTTATAAGGGGTTTAAACACAGTTGTGAGGCAACATTGCGTTAATATAGCCAGCTTCTAAAGATAAAAAAAAATATTAATTAAATTTTTTATAATCACATTTCATAAAAACAGTCTGCAGAATCGCTATGATTGACAATCTCCCTCTGCACGTGTCAACAGAGGGGGAAAGCCCCGCCCATTAGTGACAATCTCTCCCTTCCTTATTATCATAGTCAGCCCTGAGTGAGAAGCAGCCATCCGCTATTAGAGTTTTAGCACCATTCCTGCAGAAGATAATGTCAGCGACTGAGGGATTATAAATGTCGAGGGATTATAAATTATAGATGTCTTCTGAGCCACTTCTTTTGACATTTTCAGTTTTACACACAGATAACATTAGTCCTGTTTTGAATCTGCTGCTATGGTGACACATAGACGTTTGTAGCTCCGCCCTCTTATGAAAAAAGCACAATCTCATTTGAATTTAAAGCGACAGTCACCAGAACGACACAATTTGGATCAAAGCCTAAAATGGTCAGTTTTAAAGAGTGATGAAAAATTATTTGTGGGGTATTTTGAGCTGAAATTTCACACACAATCCTAGGGACATTAGAGACTTATTTTACAAAAAGGAGCATAATAGGTCCCCTTTAAACCTTATTTACTCCCTTATTATTTTCTAATGTAAAACAGATTGTGAAATCTTCTCTCAAATAAAGTTGTATAAGAGCAATGCTACATATATTTTTGCATTTTTACTTATACATTTACATAAATTGTCCTTTGAGGAAAATCGAAAAAAAGCTTATGTATCTTCACTTTTTGATCTCCAGGATTTGAAATTCACTGCTGTATTTCCTGCGTAACACAGTGTCGCCAGTGAGGCAAATATCTGAAAAGAAAACAATATAGAAATTGATATTCAAAATATGGGCGACCGCAACAAGTTTTTAATGTAATTATAAACACACGCATACAAAACACTGCACAGTACATGTCTATTTAGCTGATAACTGTGTCAGTCAAGGAATATAATCAGGAATATAATCCAATAGCTATGACTATAGAAACAAGAGCATTGCTAAACTTATCAGAGAAGATGCGTTTTTTCATACCGTTGATGCCACCCAACAGATGAAGTAATAGCGCCCTCTAATGGCCACATTTAAAGATATTGCACCCATCACAGCTGCACTCAGGTACAATACAGTGGCACTGCCATTAAAGCATATTCCCTGTGAATAAGGAAGAATAAAAATTTGGTGAGTACATACTATGTCGATATGGGTATGACACCGGTATTACAAGAAGGTGGTGAATTATGAGGACATTGCTGACTTTTTAGGGTTGGGTAGGGTGATAGAAAATACAGTTTGTACAGAATAAAAACAACCGAAACCTATGTTACGTCCCCACAATTCACAAAAACGTGTGTGTGTGTGTGTGTGAGAGAGTGAGGATGAAAAGTTTATTAGAAAGAGAAATAAGAAACAATATCCCATTAGCGTATACGCAACGATTCACTTCAGGAAAACCTTTTAGCTTATACATGTAAAACAAAAAGATGAAACGTGATTTAATACCTTGGAAATAAAATTCAAGACTTATTAATACTTTTTAACTGCCTTAATTTTTCCCTAAATTGATTTATCAATGTTTAACACTTTTCAAGAGCCCGCAGATAATATTTGCTTTATTCTATTAAGGTCTCATACAATTTCTTCCAAATTTCAAATATATTTTGTAAATTAGTGTATAACTACTGTATTCATTTGTTTTCAAATCAGAGTTATTCCAGCAAATATTGCTAACTTAACACCTCTGAAGTACATTTACATTTAGTCTTTTAGTACACTAACAAATGAAGTTAAATCTTTGGTACGGTGTCGTCTAAATATGTCTAAATACATGGCATCTTTTTCATTATTTTCACCATTTGACTTTTTATGCTTTAAATGACAATATTTTTATTTAAAATTTAGAAGAAATGTCATCAGAGGCGGCGCAGTGGGTAGCGATGTCACCTCACAGCAAGAAGGTCACTGGTTTGAGCCTCGGCTGGGTCAGTTGGCATTTCTGTGTGCATGTTCTCCCCGTGTTGGCGTGGGTTTCCTCCGGGTGCTCCGGTTTCCCCCACAGTCCAAAGACATGCGCTCTAGGTGAATTGGGTAAGCTAAATTGTCCGTAGTGTATGAGTGTGTGTGAATGAGAGTGTATGGGTGTTTCCCAGTACTGGGTAGCAGCTGGAAGGGCATCCGCTGCTTAAAACATGTGCTGGATAAGTTGGCGGTTCATTCCGCTGTGGCGACCCCTGATTAATAAAGGGACTAAGCCGAAAAGGAAATGAATGAATAAATGAATGAATGAAGAAATGTCATCAATAGTTTGCAGAACAAACAAAAGAGATAGTTCCTCCAAAACTGAAAATCCCATCATCATTTATTCACCTTCACTTATCACAAACCTGTTTGAATTTATTTATTTTCTGTTGAACAAAAATAAATTATTTAAAAAAAAGTTGAAACTGGCAACCAATGACTTCCATAGTATTAGTTGTTCCCTACTCTAGAATTCAGTGGTTACCAGTTTATAACATTCTTCAAAATATTTTCTTTTGTGTTCAACAGAAAAAAAAAAAACTTAAAGTAAGTTAAAGTAAGTAAAGTGAGTAAATAGTGTGCAAATTTTAATTTTTGTGTGAACTATCCCTTACACTACAAAATGTAAATACAGGGAAACAGAATTTCCAAGTGGCCTCATAGCTGTAATATATGTGTATATACATATATATAAGTATTTATTTAAACATTAATTTGTGAATTTTTGAACTCAGTTAATTTCTGAATATTCAACTTTACTCACCAGAATGTTCCAAGGGATCTGAGTTGTCCTGATGTGGAGCGTGATCAGGTATAAAAGGAAGAGAACGACAGTGAGCACCCAGTAAAAGACTGACACAAACATTACCCAGTGCAGAGCAGGAACATGCAGGTACTCCGTCCCACCAATCAGAGTCCACACCATAAGCCCAAACACCTGAGGGTGAAGATGGAGCACAGACACACGTAAGTGGATTACTTTTTTAACAAAGCAGCACAATGAAACTGACGGTAAAAAAACAACCATAAGAAACAGTCATGGCTTCAGTTTCCAGGAAATACAATAATACATCAACTGATAAATGACTTAATGTAAATAAAAAATGCATGAACTTAAAAATAAATTTCTTCTGAAACTATATGTTAGTCTAGTTTAGTTTATTTAAAATTTGACAGGACAGGGTATTGGCGCACAATTCCCTGAAATACGTCAAACACACTCGAAACAATATTTGACTAATAAAAATACTAATATATAACATAAACAAACAAAGTAAAAACAATCATTAAAAAACATCAAACACTAGAAATTATAAGTTATCTATACAACAATTTTAGAGCACGGGGAATAAAGGAGAGTTCATGACGTTTAGTTTTACTCCTTGGTATAGCAAATGTCTTATTTCGCCTAAGAAGGTAGGATGACGTTGGAGCCTTGGGCAGGAAACAATGCAGTGGTGATAAACTGTCATGAGTATTTTAGTGAGAGTACGTATGGTGGCTTCCTCACGTCTTTCACTCGGTGTTGGAAAAGTTGAAGTCGGAATATCTATTATCCAAACAACATTGTTTTTGGATCCTCTCTAACTCCTCAGAGAGACCTTTAGGTAGTCCGCTCCAGACTGGACTGGCATACTCAAGAACTGGCCGTATAATGGTCAAGTACACTTGCATTAGAACATCACAAGGAAGACCTGCTTTTTTGGCTTTGCAAAGATAGTATACTCTGTGACGCACCTTTGAAATCATGTACTTAACGTGGGCATCCCATGATAGATCAGAGGATGTTTGCACACCGAGCAATTTAAAGGTGGAAACTCTACTAATTGCTTGTCCTGAGAAAACAGGAGAGGGAATGTTGACTTCTCTTTTGGCACTTATTACCATATCCACAGTCTTGGCTCCATTCATAGCTCCATTCATGGGTCAGAAGTAGGCAGGGGCGTAGCAACCGGGGGGGACGGGGGGGATACGTCCCCCTCACTTTTAGAGCCAGACCATTTCGAAACAGGTGATTATTAATTATATGAACGTAAACTTTTGGATCTCATTCAGCTGTGTCCCCCCCACTTTTAAAATGTCCGCTACGCCCCTGGAAGTAGGCATGGGACGATAATTAGTTTCAAGGTATACCGCGGTTTGGAAAAGTCAAGGTTTTAAAACCGCAAAAACTTTCTGTTATACCATCCCTAAGGTAAATGTAAAGGTTTTTATGTGTTGTAAAGACATCTGTGTTTTGTAAACTAATGAACGTAGCAGAAGTCAATGATTTATTTTAATTATTTAGCCTGACATGTTTACTGTTCCAAAATATTATAAACGTAAAATGAAATGCTGTATATTGTGTTCAATGGGGGAACAATGTGTTGTTTTTTACTGAGACATTTAAAAAGAACTTATTTTAGACTTATTTTAACTTGTTTAATCACAATACTGTGGTACCGTGATATTTTTGTCCAAGGTTATCATACCGTCACAAACTTATACCGGCCCATGCCTAGTCAGAAGTGACCCCTGTTCCAAAATGAATGGAAACCTACTATGGTGTAAGCTTAAAGTCCATATAAGATGTCCGATTAGCTCCATTCATAGTCACCTATGAACGCAAAAAGGCAGAAATATGCATCAAGTGCATGAAAGCAAACTCTTAATCATCAACTAATATTTTAGGAGCTGTAAAAAAAAAACACATTTTAGCAAATAAAACAAAAACAATGGCAGTTATGTGTGATAAGTAGCAGAACCATGGCCTATTTACCACTCTTTTTAACACCATATTATTCTCCGGAGACGTCCCGCCCTCCCTTTCCTGTTATATGCAGCAAAGAATTTCTTGCAGTGTGTTTGATATGACAGGAAAAATTATTCTGGGTCTAGAAGACTGAGCTGGCTGTAGATTATGCCGGGGAAAGGAACACTCGGATTTGACTCAAAGCATGTGGTGGAAGGAAGAAGAACAATACGAGCTGAAAGGAAGAGTTTGTTTCCCAGCTGTTTTGGTTGGTCCTCTTCCTTTGTTTCCTTTGTGAGTAATATCTTCACGGACAACAGAAAGTCAAAAAGTTCAAACGCAAAGTTGTGTTTTTTTTCTGTTCCCTATTGCAATTGCAATAATCTAGGATTCCTAACCTAAATAAGAAATCGGAAAAATTCTAACAACTTTCACTTTTATTCATGTTAAGAGATGCTGCATTGTGTTGTTCTTTAGAAAATGAATAGCATGTGACTTTTGCAGGGTAAAAAAAGTCATGTATTACAATCTTAAACCTCTCTTAATCTTTCAAAAGCTAAACAAAACGCAAAAATAACAACACATTACCGATGTGTATGTGAAAGTATGCGTTATGAAATTTTATTCTTTATTTTATTTGATTATACTACGATATTTTTGCGTTTTTTTAAGATAAAGATAGATTTAAGATTGTAATATTTATATTTTTTAACCAACACTGATAAAAATGTACATCATGTGACTTAAATAGAACCACATCATTAATTATTTCTATATAATTACTTACGATTTCTCCGACCATCAACACACCAGAAGCAGAGCGAATAAAGTTCCCATCATACGCTAGTTTGGAGTGTGACAAGCCTAAACTCTCCAGATTGGAGCTCCTGCTGGTTCTGTCAGCGCTGCTGCTGCTGTCGATGCGGGACTCGGAGTCGACCTCCATTCTAACGGAATTACAAAAAAAACTCCCTGTCCAAATGAGCCAAGAAGAAACCCCTGTTGCAAAAATGAAAGGAAACCTATTATGGTGAAAGCTAGTCCATATAAGGGATGTCCGATTCGTGAAAGAATTGTTCTTTTGAGTCGGATCTTTTCAAAGAGTCAGTTAAACCGATTCAAATAACAATCTGAATTCATGTTTATCTGAAAGAAGCTTACCGGGTCGAGCGATTCACGTAACAACGCATCACCTTGCAATCACCAATCAAATAATAATTGTGAAAAAAGACGACATGTGTACAATGAACCGAGAACAGACGAAGTTGCCAGATCCGCGCCAGTCAGAGCATATAATCTGCAGTCATTCACAAATTGCGAGTTGTTGATGTTAAAAAGCTTCATGGTCTGTCACAGTATGGAAATGTGTCTCGTGTTAAGACTCGAAAACTATCATATCAAAAAACGAAAAGACTTCAAATATGCCTTGTCTTGATATTAAAAGTTCCAAACTGGGTTTTCACAGTGGTGTCTGAGTTCTTTAACCAGTCAGTAAGTGATTATTAAAATAACATGATTTTAATAAGAACCTTTTTGCAGCTTAAATGATCTTTTGTGCAAGCGAAAGACTCTGATGCGTATAAAGAAGATGCATTTTACGAGTTTACAAAAAAGATACCTTTATTATTATTACTATTATTCATTCATTCATTTTCATATTCATGATGGGATTTTCAGTTTTGGAGGAACTATCTCAAACTATTGATGACATTTCTTCATTCATTCATTTCCTTTTCGGCGTAGTCCCTTTATTAATCTGAGGTCGCCACAGCGGAATGAACCGCCAATTTATCCAGCATATGTTATCCAGCATAACATCCATACTCATTCACACGCATACTACGGACAATTTCGCTTACCCAATTCACCTAGTCTTTGAATTTGTGGGGGAAACCCACGCGAACACGGGGAGAACATGCAAACTCCACACAGAAATGCCAACTGACCCAGCCGAGGCTCGAACCAGCGACCTTCTTGCTGTGAGGCGATCGTGCTACCCACTGCGCCACATAATAATAATAATAATTTAGATTAGTATGGATGTTCTTATCGATGTTTCGATTTATCCGATTAGCTCCGACACTACTAATTTATCTTTATTCTCTAAAAAGTGAATCAAAAATCAAAATGTTAAAAAAAACATTAATAATTTATTCATAACTAAATGTTTTAGGGCTGTGGACGTGTGCACGATGATCCTCAGCCACAGCATGGTTCCATCAGAGTGCACGAGCTCTGTCTGATGACGACACTGCTCTTTCCTGATTGGTCACGCGAGAGCGATCACGTATTTGTGTATTCTAAGCTCAGCTGATGCTCCCAAAATTGGGTTTTTATAACAGTTAAGTCCTTTACATACAATTTATGTAAAGTTTTTCAAAATAAAACCGATGAAATATATAGATCAACCTTACTGTTTTATTTTTTATATTATAAACCTTACAGCAGTGTTATAAAATAGCTACTGAATGAAATGTGTGTTTCTTTAGCCTATATATGGCAGGGGTCACCAATCTCGGTCCTGGAGGGCCGGTGTCCCTGCAGGGTTTAGCTCCAACTTGCTTCAACACACCTGCCTGGATGTTTCAAGTATACCTAGTAAGACCTTGATTAGCTTGTTCAGGTGTGTTTAATTAGGGTTGGAGCTAAAATCTGCAGGACACCGGCCCTCCAGGAACAAGTTT
This sequence comes from Danio jaintianensis, assembly GCA_903798115.1. NCBI lineage: Eukaryota > Metazoa > Chordata > Actinopteri > Cypriniformes > Danionidae > Danio > Danio jaintianensis. Next base: position 5,064,510 of record CAIGQV010019270.1, read on the forward strand.
GGTGACCCCTGCTATATGGAAGCGGCTGTGTGTATCTGACAAATATAGCACCTAAGTACTTCATCAGTGGAAAAACGTATACAAACACAGCACAGTGTTGTTTATTAAAATGGTAAAACTCTATTAAATGTATAACTTTGTTTAAATAATTAGTTTTGTGTGGGCTAGAATTTGTGCGCCTATTAAATAGGCCTATCCTTTTCAGCCTACACGGGCAAACTATAGTTTATCATTTTATTTAGTTATCATAACTCGTGTGTTCTAGGCTTGTACCATATGGCATGGTCATATGTGAACATATAGGCTAGTTAACATATTTGAACATGTTTATTTGTATTTCTCTGAAGGTTGAAATGTGTGTAAATCAGTATTCGGAAATATATGTTTTTATAAATGACAAATGTGGAATCCAAACATGCACTTTTATTGTGTTGATTCGCATGTAGGCGATTGCAATATCAGATTTGTTTATGGGTAATGCTATTAATTGAATAGGCTACAACAGTGTTTCCAGCGATTTTGCTTGCTAGTTTGAGGAAATTAACTTCACCGAATGATTGGAAACGATTAGCTATAGCCTATATAGCCGTTTAATGGAAATTATATATTTAGTGAGTTGATTACAATCATCCATAATTACAAAAGCGAATATTAATACTCAGCACTACGTTAAATGGTTATAGGACCCATAGCTTACCAATTAGGCTACATCATGAAGTAAAGTAATCGTTTATTGAAAACTAGCCGGCGTTATCTCGGAGATAAATCATACCATTCAACCAGTCGTTTGTCAACGGTAGGCATTAATTATTGTTATTTTGTCATAGCTTGATGTAAGAGAACCAAATGCTTCCTGCACGAGGCCAAGCGGCATGCATAACCTGCGTCATGATGGTGTTTCTGTGCTCGTACTGTAGCTTTTAGATATGAAGGCATAAAACAAAAGAATATTTTTCATCAATAAAACCAACATTAATTGACCTGTACATTTTTTTTTTAATATCCTCTAATAATTCCAGAATACCACAAGAGGGCAGCAGACCCACAGTACTGAAAGCTCTGTAAGCGAATTAGCTGAAACCGACTCTCAAAGGCCAGCATTTCCCAGAAAATACAACAAAAATAAATAAATACTGAAATGTCACAGCACGATTTCTTCTTTTATTTGCGATATCTCATTTTCACACACTGTTTCGTCTCACTGTTGGATTACTGAAAAATTATTTAAATGGAGCAGCAGTCAGACAGTCCTTACATAACTCATCACTATAGTATATATATATTTACATTCACGATGGATATAACCTCCTGAATGCACTTTTCTGTTATAATGTATATAACACTGTCACCATAAAGCTATTATTTGATGGCTGGTAGACCCCATCCTTTCTGCCAGCTCTCTACATCAAAGGTTTGCTTTCACTTTGTTGATCTGATTTTTTATTTATGACTAAACAAACCTGAAAATGCCATGAAAGCATCTTGGCCAGCTGTGTTGCCGTACCCGACTTAATACAGCCTGTGTGACAGGCAATATCAGCGAATATGGCTCTAGATATAGGGCTCTAGCTTCCGAATCAAAATAATTTAAGATTTACTTCTACATCCATTGTTAATACACCATTCAGATTTTTAAATATCACATATTACAATCATGGAAAGGAAGATGAGAATCAGAACTACAATTAAAAAAATATATATATATTATATATATATATATATATAATTATTTTAGTAGAAACATTTCCAAAAAAATCTTTTAATAATCTTTTAATAATCTTTTTCATTTCATCCTTGATATTTGTTTGTTTATCAGTAGGCATTACATCTAATATTATTTATTATATCTAATATTTAAAATCAGAACTACAATAAAAAATAGGAACAATTATTTTAGTAGAAGCATTAAATACATAAAAAGCTTAATCTTTTTCATTTAATCATTGATATTTTTTTGTATATCAGCAGGCATTACATTTAATATTATTTATCATATATAATACTTCAAAATATATATAATAATAATGATTCCCTGTTGGCAATCATGCCAGAAAAATAAGATGTCCACTGCTCAGTGCCCTGCATGTGGCCTGTTCTCCTCAGCAACCCCTGTTTATTAATTGTTGTTCACAGCAGTTACCATGTAGTCAGTTGTAAAGGTTATGCTTTCGATAAATGCACAGTTCCAGAATGTAATTAAGTCATCTTAGGAGGAGACGTGCTGTGAGACTCAGGCAGGGATAATGCTTCGGAGGCGGCCATGTTTAAGACGCATCCATTTACACTATGGTTTAATAGAAATGTAAATATGTAATAGGTAAACAGAAAGGTGAAATATAAAAGTGAAAACAACAAATACATACAGAATATATTTTTAATATTACCTACTACTTTACATGATTTATTATTGTTTCTTACAGTATTATATTTACAAAAAAATAATAATTAATGGTCAAAAACATTGAATTTGAAGTCTTAATTTGAGGGGAGTCTATAGGCATGGTTTGTGTTTTTCTCATGTTCTTTATATTCTGGAACAGACTTCATGGGTGTAGCAAGGTCAAAAGTTCAATGTCACTTACTTACGCTTTGTACTTTAATTGTAGCTAATGGCAAAGTCAGAATGTGCTTTAGCAGCGCTGTAAAGATCATTAATTGATCATTCTAATGTTATTCAGCTTATCTTTATCACAATATATTAAATATTTCCCCCTCAAATTGAATATTAGTTTTAAAAATATGATGAATTCAAGGAGAAAGAACCAGACTTGATATTTCTCTGGGTTTATTAGTTATGCGTTGTTACAATTAGTTTTATTCTATAAAGGTCTGATAACATTTAATCCGAATATGACATAATATTGTCACATTTCTTCCAAATAGGACATAATATTGTCACATTTCTTTCTTCCAAATATGACATAATATTGTTACATTTCCTCCAAATATGACATAATATTGTCACGTTTCCTCCAAATATGACGTAATATTGTCACATTTCTTTCAAATATTGTCACATTTCCTCCAAATATGACATAATATTGCCATATTTCTTCCAAATAGGACATAATATTGTCACATTTCCTCCAAATATGACATAATATTTTCATGTTTCTTCCAAATATGACATATTGTCACATTTCCTCCAAATATGACATAATATTGCCATATTTCTTCCAAATATGACATAATATTGTCTCATTATCCCCAAATATGACATAATATTGTCACATTTCTTCCAAATATGACATAATATTGTCACATTTCCTCCAAATATGACATAATATTGCCATATGTCTTCCAAATAGGACATAATATTGTCACGTTTCCTCCAAATATGACATAATATTTTCACGTTTCTTCCAAATATGACATATTGTCACATTTCCTCCAAATATGACATAATATTGCCATATTTCTTCCAAATATGACATAATATTGTCTCATTTCCCCCAAATATGACATAATATTGTCACATTTCCTCCAAATATGACATAATATTGTCACATTTCCTCCAAATATGACATAGTATTGTCACATTTTCTCCAAATATGACATAATATTGTCTCATTTCCTCCAAATATGACATAATATTGCCATATTTCTTCCAAATATTACATAATATTGTCACATTTTGTCCAAATATGACATAATATTGTCTCATTTCCTCCAAATATGACATAATATTGTCACATTTCTTCCAAATATGACATAATATTTTCACGTTTCTTCCAAATATGACATATTGTCACATTTTTTCCAAATATGACATAATATTGTCTAATTTCCCCCAAATATGACATAATATTGTCACATTTCCTCCAAATATGACATAATATTGTC
>CAIGQV010019270.1:5077571-5098002 GCA_903798115.1 Danio jaintianensis
TATTATTATTATTATTATTATTATTATTATTATTATTATTATTATTATTGTTGGTGATGTTGCAGTTATTGGTATTGCTAAAACCATTAATACTCATAAATTTGAGCAACTACTACACTTAATGCTTCTCAAAGCATAACATTTTAATATATGAATACATTCACATTTAAAAAAATTTATTATTATTATTATTAGTAGTAGTAGTAGTAGTATGTTTATTATTACAAAAAATATTATCTACACTCTTTTAATTATGTGTATTTGTTGTGTCTTAACACAACATAAGTTTGTTTTGACTTAAAATATGTGTGTGTGTGTGTGTGTGTGCGTGTGTGTGTGCTGTGTATATTTATGTATATCTAAATACACACATGCATCCATATATTTGAGAAAATGTTTGTTCTAAATTTATATTTAGATATAAAATGTGTATATGATACAAATCGTAAATACCTTTGATATCTATGTAACAAAATAAATTTGTATAATTTTGTTTTTATGTATGTGTGTGTATTAGATATACATAATAAATATATAATACAAACATATTATGTCAAAACAAACTTTTATTTTGGATGCAATTAAGCATTATTATTATTATTATTATTATTATTATTATTATTGTTGTTGTTGTTGTTGTTGTTGTTGTTGTTATTATTATTATTTTTATTTTTATTATTATTATTATTATTAACCCTTTAATAGGGCACTCGTTTGAAATACTCATTGGAAACACCCTGGAGTGTTACTGGAGGTTATTACAAGACTTATATGACTTAAAATAATAATAATTGTAATCAATATGAGTGAAGTTATAAATGAAGACTTAATAACACATATTACACCTAGAAATAGATCTTGAATTAATAACCAAGCACATAAAAAGAGATGTTTTATATCTAATAAAGACCGCCTTCTTTCAGAATTCGAAGTAACAAGCATGCAAAGTGCTCGGGTCATAAATGACTGATCATTGATATGGGAGTGTTTAGGTTTTATACATAGGTTATTCATCTGCAAATGCACCATACAGCTATTTTGAGCACAACTAATGTCTTTAGGGGATCGTGCTTGATCCAGCAGCCGTCTACCTGTTTCTAATCAGCTGTTCTCAGCACTGCTATCAATTTGCAGGTAATGTGTTTCTGAGAAGTCTGGCAGGTAAGCTCAAAGACATTTCCATATTGTTAACTTTAGCACAGAAGCATGCAAATTCCCATGCCGGCAAAATATTGTTATGCCGAGCAAAACTGCCAGGCCTATTTATTACTGCAAATAATTGAATGGTTCTGTTTAAAAAGGCGCCGGCGACTTATTCTGTAAAAAAAGAAATACAAATGAAACGCTCTAAACCAGAATTCCATGTCAGTGTCACACAGCTCAAATAAATAAATAAAAGATGCTTCTAAATGGAAAGTCCCATTAAGAGGTAAAACATCTCTGCTGTTTAGACACCATTATTACTGCCTGTCTTCCAATATTTCGAGGCCAGAAAGTAATATTATGCAGGAGTTCTGGAGTTCGGAGGCTAAGCGCTGTATTATTGAGAAAAGCATGCCAACTCCTGATAACTCCATTCATAAAGCATGTTAGCGAGCATAACCGTAATAATCCAAAAACCGAATATCTTCTCTTTCCGATACAGAATGTGCATTAAATGACCACTTCTAACTCATGATATTGTATGTCCATCTTCTGATTGCTTTGGCATGTCAGACACGTCCACTCGCCTAATTGTGTGTGTTAATGCACACGTGTGGTTGTTTTGGGTGCGCATCACCTCGGGCGCATTGGCAGTGGGTTATAGTGAGCCTTACAGTGATGGAGTGAGACATGAAAGAAAGAGAGCCACTTAAGATACGGATCTTCCATATCCTCTCCTGCAGCACTTATATCTGCCATTATCAACTTCTAATAGAGCCATCGACACTATCTCGGTGAGAGGAAATGTCATTTAGATGTGTTTAGAATCACATTAGGGTACACAGGGAAGGTGTCAGTATTAGGATTGAATGACAGTGCTGTCTCTTTCTCTCTGCTCCACTAGTGTTTACAGCCCCTAGGGAAGCAAGGTGATGGTAGTCTCCTTCCTCAATGTTTTAGGGCCCTAATGGGGTGTTCTGTCAGCGGGGCAGCTCGACCTGCCTGCTACTGATAAGAGTTTTCAAAACGCCAAAGGAGCAATGTGCAACCTCAAAAGTATACCAGGAACGTAGGAAATTGAGCCATTGAGTTTCGTCCAAAAATGAGCATCGTTTACTATGTCGTTCCAGACCGGCTTGCGTTTCTTTGTTCTGCAGAGAACAAAAGGAGATATTTTGGTAATGTAAATTGTTTTGGTGTCCGTTGACTTCCACCGAGGCATTTACAATACTGTGTATTTCAGAGAAGAAAGCTGTCCCTTTCTGGAATGTTCTGATTGTGTGTTTGTGTCTGTGTGTGGATGTTTGGCAAAGCTTGCATGTTCATGTTTGAGAGTGTCTCCTCTACGTACCTTTGTGAATATCTGAATGTATCCTTGTGGTGTACTTTAAATCTTAAAAGTACATAAAAATGTCCTGATAATAAAATATTGATGAAATGGCATGTACTTTTATGACTGTACAGTAGTATCACAGTCTAAAATACACTTCTAAAATACAACACTTTAAATAATTTCAACGTATTATAATAGATTTTTGTCATCCTTTAAAGGGATAGTTGACCCCAAAAAATGAAAATTCTGCCATCATTTACTCACCCTTGACTTGTCACAAACTTGTTTGAGTTTCTGGTTACACTTTATGTTAAGGTGATGTATTCACAGTGAAACTATTCATTTAACAACTGAGTAATATTAATTAATTACATTTACTTACTAGGTAGCATGGTGGCTCAGTGGTTAGAACTGTCGCCTCTTAGCAAGAAGGCCAATGGTTCGAGTCTCGGCTGGGCCAGTTGGCGTTTCTGTGTGGAGTTTGCATGTTCTCCCCGTGTTCGCATGGGTTTCCCTCACAGTTCAAAGATATTTGGTATAGGTGAATTGGGTAAGCTAAATTGTCCGTAGTGTTTGAGTGTGTTTGTAAATGAGTGTGTATGGGTGTTTCCCAGTACTGGGCACCGGGATTGAAGCGTCTTCTTCCCAGCGCTGCGTAAAACATATGTCGGAATAGTTGGCGGTTTGTTTCGCTGTGGCGACCCCTGATAAATTAGCCATTAACTATCCCGTTAAAGAAACACACTTACACTGAAATGTTGCTTAACATATCAAAGCACAAGTTGTGACTATTCATGTAACATATAACTATTCTTTCTACGGAGTAATATTAATTTATTAGATGTACTTAAAATATGGTTGGGGTTAGACTGTGGGTTAGATTTAGAGTTAGTTGCATGTAATTATGGATAATTAAGTACATAGATGTGTAACAAGGACACCTTAAAATAAAGTGTTACCATTGAAACTGAACAATAAACTAAACTTTAAAAGTGTGCTTTCAGGGTGGTATCCTCAAAGCAGTGTAAACACTAAGTTAAAATAAATCGAATCAAATTTGTCACATAACTTTGAACTTTATTGTTGTGACATTATTGAAAACAATATGTCATTTCTTGCAAATCAGGCTCATTTTACCCAGCCTACAGTATTGCGAAATATAAAATGCATTACTCCAGCTACATTTCATATTTTTGTAAGTCTGAAATAAGTTACTTAGGGTATATTTTGTTATGTTCACCTCCTTGTACACATTAAAGGGATAGTTCACACAAAAAATAAAATTTACCTTTAATTACTCACATTTATGTGATTCCAAGCCTTTATGTCTTTTTTCTCTTGAACTCTATAGAAGATATTTTGAAGAAAGCTGAAAACGTAACGGTTACTAAAGTAACCCTCGTTCCCCGAGGGGGGGAACGGAAATGCTATGTGGAAACTTCCACTATGGGGATTTCGTCAGAAAGCCAATCATTCTGAAGAGTAATTGAACGGGCCAATGAAATGCCAATGAGTTGGCGGTGTCAGCGTGCACAGCTGGCAGCAATCATAATCAGCTTGTGAATAAGAATGCCCGCTGTGCCACACAACCACACCTTTTCTAGCTGAAGAAGCCGAACTACAGCTGTCAGCTAAGGCGCAATCCCTGTGGCGAAGGAACATAGCATTTCCGTTCCCCCCCTCGGGGAACGAGGGTTACTTTAGTAACCGTTACGTTCCCCAGCGGGAGGGGAACTACAATGCTATGTGGAAACTTCCACTATGGGGAAATCTATGGAAAACGCCACAGTGATTGAACCTTACCACGTCGCTGGTGAGAGGTTTGCCAGGCTCCGGCGTGAGCGCACCATCATCACCAGAGACGCAGCCCACCAACGTGTCCCCTGCCCTAACTTACCTTACTTACCTGTGAAGCACTTAAAGGCTTATTTATATTTTTTGGGGAGTCGTAAAAAATACACCTAGTTAAGATTCTAGGAATTTTAAATTACGACAGTACGTTGGGAAGCGTGCAGTCCCGATAGGGAGGACGCTGCGGAGGCCACCTGTTGCCCAATGGGGAGACCTGGTGGCAGGAAGACATATGGACTAACCCTGAAAAGGCGCAGCAAGCGTGTTTCAACACCGTACTGAATTTCCTCATTCACTGGCGTATCCAGCACACGTGAGGAAAATCAGCCCACTTAAAGATTATAGAATCTTTACGAATGTATTAGGTGTCGCCCAGCCCGCAGCTCTACAGATGTCTGTTAGAGAGGCGCCGCGTGCTTACGCTCAAGAGAAGGCGATACTCTTAATCGAGTGCGCTCTCATTCCCAGTGTACGCGGCTCACCCTGGCATAGAAAAGCGAGGGAGATGGCATCCACTATCCAGTGGGCCAACCTCAGAATGGATACGGCACTTCCCGTCTGCCGATCATAACAGAAAAGGAGCTGCTTAGAGTCGTAAGCTCTAATGCGGTCACAAGCGCCGAGCGCGAATAGGACACAGCAAAGAAAGGGGCTGGGTCTGCCTCCTCCGTGGGCAGCGCTTGCAGGTTCACTACATAGTCTAAAGAAGCGCTGTAGGAACCTCGGGCACCTAGGTGGGCCGGGGTCTCAGGAAAACGTGAGAGTGGGCCGGCCCGAATTGCTGGCACACTTCGCTGACCGAAAATGCCTCCAGATACCCGACCCTCTTGACCGATGCCAACGCGACCAGCAGAGCTGTCTACCTGGACAGAAAACTTAAAGATACTGAGTCGAGTGGATCGAGCAGACCTCTCCTAAGAGAGATCTCCAAGTGGGTATGAGAGGGGGACAGGATTGATTTAATTAACCAGCGTCTCGCGCCTCTGGGAACTGGATGATGAGGCGATGCTTTCCCAGCGCGCCGCCATCCCCGCGTCCTCTATCGCTGCAGACCAATCCTGAGGACGGACGCACCGGGGGATGTGCTTCTGCATGAGCATTCTGAGCGGCTGCTTGTAAGGCAGCGGGTCAAAATGCGCAGAACTAGGATTGGTCATAACCCACTGCTCTTTTAGGGTACGATGAAGTACAGACTAAAAAGCCCACACCTCATCTCGGCTGGAGGGACCGGCTTGATTGCATCCTTCGCCAGGAGGACAGCAATCTCCTCGCACAAGAGAGGGGCGGACACAGGGCTTACACCTGGTGTAATACACGCCCGTGAACTTGGGGGACCGTTTAGCGAACTGAATCGCATAGCCGAGTCTGATTGTTCGAATGAGCCATCGCGACGGGCTGGGCAGCGCTAACCAGGCTGGCAGAGCCCACGCGAGTGACATCATCGGTGCAATCACTGACGCACCAGCGGTGGGGTAGCACGGGATGGGAGAGCTCACCCCGGGAGGCATGCGTCCCAAGGAAGAGCGGAAGTTAAGAGGTTTAATCTTAACTTCGTCCCAAGAGCCCGCAGGGCGGCTAGGAGTGCGAGAGAAAGGAGCCCGTCCTCTGGCACTCACAGAGCCTGTGGCGAAGAGCACCGATCCTGCGAGCTGGAAGGCATAGCGTCCCATACTGGCAGTGTTCGGGCTATCACACCCGGAGAGAGGAAAAAATTGCTCTTAAAAAATTTAGTAGCCATACGGCCTTTTTGTTAATGATATGGGTGTCCTTGGCCCTCCGCCAGGGAAAGAGCAAACATCCTTTTCTCCGAGTGGCCCGTCTCAGGGACGCTTCGCGGTCCGTACTGGACTTAGCGGCGCCGTGAGGCAGGGGGCGGTCATCGTCTGTGAGGTGCTCAACGCTGCCGCTTAACCAGTTGAACGGACAGGGCGGCGGAGCAGATTTTGGAGCCACAGACGAGCGCCCTCGGCGAGAAGCAGCCAAAGTGGACGAATCGACGGGGAGAGCGGTTTTTTAGCCCGCCGATCGCACTTGACTACTCTTTCACCGAAGTGAATTCCTGGGTGAACTCACCCCGGTGTCGCCGAACAGGCCAGCCTGGGATATGGGTGTGTTAAGAAAGCGAACTTTGTCAACGACACGCATATCTGCCAGGTTTAGCCAGAGGTGGCGTTCCTGGACCACTAGTGTGGTCATCGTCCTTCCCAGGGCACTCGCAGCCGACCTGGTGTTTTTAGAGCAAAGTCGGTTGCAGTGCGTAGTGCATTAAGCCTGGGTCGGAACCTTCCTCGTGCCGCTGGGCCAGCGCTTGCACTAGCCATAGCAAGCAAAACGGAAGCAGCCTGGCCCGCAGCAGTGTAGGCTCTGGCCCTGAGGGACACAGACAACCTACACGCTTTGGACGGGAGCCGAGGCTAACCACGCCAGGAAGGGGCACCACGCGGGCAAGATTGACCGCGCTAGCACACTCGACCTGGGGTTTTGCCTCATACCCCCTGGCTGCTCCGTCATCGAGGAAGGTGAGGGCGGAGCGCACGCAGACCGGGCAGAAAAAGGTGCCCTCAGGGCTGCGTGAACTTACTGTGCACCTCCGGGAAGAAGGGGACGGGAGGCTTAGAGGGTTTCCCCTTCTTATCCTCCACGTAACACCCGTCTAATCGGTCCGGCGGCGAAGCTGGGGGACAAGCCATCTCCAGCCTCGTCGCCGAAGCAGCCCGGGTTAGCACGGCCATCATATCAGATGCCATATCCGGAGCCTCGCTTACCACCCCTGAGGGAGGAAGCGGGTCCGAATTGTCATCGGAAAATGACAGCCCACCCTCCGATGCAGCGATGGACATTTGGTCCTCGGTGTCATCGAGTGAGAGGGCGACCCTCCCGAAGGATGGTGCGCTTCTCTCACTCGAAGCTTGGATGGAGCGTGCTGAGGAATGGGAGGTCCGCAAGCCCGAGGGCGGCGGATTGACCCCCACTGTGACCCTCAGATCTGCCCGAGTGCCAACCGCTACTTGCGGGGGACAACAGGGGTGGTTCGCCCTTTTGCAAGAGCGAACCGCGATCTTAGCTGCGCAACAGACATGCCATCGCAGTGATGGCATGCGCTGCCCGCGAGCACCGCATTAACATGCTGGTCCCCCAGACATGCAATACAGTGCTCGTGCCCATCATCCGTGGACAGGAAACCACAGCATCCAGAAACACACGGTCGGAGCGACGTCTTTAAAAAGACGCGCTGCCCGACCGTGTTGCTCTTTTAGGAAATTTGCTTAAATTTATACGCAGCGCTCTTGAAGTACCGGTCCAGCGAAACGCCCAGGGACAGGAGAAACCCAGCTCGACCACCGCTGCTCGCGTTGTTGCTCGCGCTGGAACCGGGAGAAATCAGCCTCTCAGAAGACGGCAGCTTTCTCTCACTCTCTCTCTCTCGAACAAAGTCGGAGGATGACAGCAAAACGTCTCTTTCAGACTGCACATGAGGCTTCTGAAAGCGAAAAGGTGTGGTTGTGTGGCACAGCGGGCATTTTTATTCACAAGCTGATTATGATTGCTGCCAGCTGTGCACGCTGACACCGCCAACTCATTGGCATTTCATTGGCCCGTTTAATTACTCTTCAGAATGATTGGCTTTCTGACGAAATCCCCATAGTGGAAGTTTCCACATAGCATTGTAGTTCCCCTCCCGCTGGGGAACCTGTAACCACTGACATCCATAGTAGGAAAAATAAATATTATGTAAGTCATTGGTTACAGGTTTCCAGCAATTTTTACAATATCTTCTTTTGTGTTCAACAGAAGAAAGAAAGTCATAAAGGTTTGGAACCACATGGGGGAGAATAAATGACAGAATCTTCAGTTTTGGGTAAACTATTCCTATTCTTTTAATGAAAAGGTGGGGCTTGTTGTACAGTTTAGCTAGCAAACCACTGAACTAAACCCTTCCCTAAACCCAACCAATAGTAAAAAGTGAGACTACATAGTTTTACCTTGATTTTACATTGCTTTAATCTCTTTTGTGGAAGCCTGCTTCACCTGACTCGAACTGGAGCGCTTTGTTTCACACTACAACATCGTACAAGGTGAGCTACAGAGCAAACTGACCACGCCAGAAAATTGACATGGAGATAGATAGCTGAGGCAAAGGGATTTGATTACAAATTATGGACATCATTAAGGTGATTTGTGGTATTTATTTGCCATCATGCAAAGAACTGCATGAAAAAAATCATTAATTCATCAATAATATGTCCCTGTAAATATCATTAGTGTGAAAAGGAACAAAAGTTGTTGGTGTCATACTGCCTCATAGCATTCAGTCAAACGTATATAGACATATTTGCAGTTTCACAAAAATGTAGGCTGAAGCAAGCATTTGTACTTCTTTGACAGAAACGTTTTAACCAATGACCCAAGTAGAGGGTGGGACGGGTCTGTTTGCCGACCAATGGCAGAAAAGCAAATGTTTAAGAATATTTAGTTTAATGATAAACATTAATTCTGTAATTCTGCTTATGCTATTTTTTAATTCTGGATGCTAATGGTTGAAATATATAAACAAACTGCTTAGTAGTGCTATGTTTTATTTTGAGTTTTGAAAAAGATCAATATCAACATATGTTTGATTTCTCATTCTTCATTATAGCACAAAAAAGGCAAACAAGACACAAAATACTGCACTAATTCCTCTGCACATTTTGATTTGCCCTGCTATCCAGCAGCTGAATGTCAGACTAATGCAATGACAGTGTCTGTCAGAAACTAGACTGGCCTTTCACCACCAAAAAATGTCAAGTGCAAGTGCCAGCTGAGATTGTCTGGAAGATGATGAGTGCCTGTGTGAGTGTGTCTGTGTGGGTTGGTGAGGGAGGTGTGTGTGTTTTCACTCAGGACGCTGGGAAGAAATCTCATGCCATATTGACCCATTGAGACTGTCTGTATTTACATTAAACTTCGATTTCGATATTACAAAAAATAAAATAAATTAATAAAAATATGCAGAAGAATCTCACTCCTTGATGAGATTCAGTCAAACCTGCTGCAGTTTTTGACAGTTCTCTGTCACCCGTTTCAAATATTTATAGTCATGTTGGAAAACCTCATTTAAAAAAGTGAAGAGCTCTCTGACAAGTTTATTTCTGGATTATATTGAGGCGTTTAAATACAGTGAGCTATAAAAGGTCCCATTGCGTATTCTAAATCTTAACAAAATGTCATATTGTTCAATAGGGCTGCATGATATTGCAAAATTCTGATGTTTTTTCTGTGATTATATATTGCAATATGAATACAATTTGACCAGATAGCATGACTAACTCAATTAGGAAATAATGAATGAATTTAGAGTGATTGGGGTGATTCTGTAGCGGAGTGAATCATGCATAAAAATAATACAATTACGAGCATATATTTAGCCTAAATGAAATAAAGAGAGTGCTTTATGGTTCTCTGGGGAGACTAACAGTCTTCAGGTACAACAATTGAGTAATCAAAAGTAAAATAACACTGAATAAATAATCCAATAAAACTGATGTTTAATAAAGTTACAAATGGTACAATTTCTTGCGCCTGAACGCTTTAAAGTTTATTTACATGGAAACAAATGCAAATGTACATTTTTACTCTCTTATGCAATTTCATAGTATTTAACTGTAATATGAACTGTATTTTACTGTAGGACAGTTATGCAGTATGTTACTGTATTTTAAAGTTACAATGTGAAACTTGCTGTATATTTTACAGTAAAGATATACATACAATACTATAAATGAATATACAGCAAGATAAATGGTGCTGTAAATGTAAATACAGTATTTTTGCTATAACTGTTTTACAGTAAGTTATTGGCGAACTGTAAGTTACTGTAGATCCTACAGGAAATTGCTAACAGTGTGGTTAAATGCTGCAATGTCTCCAGAAATATCCTGTGTTCTGAAGAGTGGCTCTATAATCACTAGAATCTTAACTCAGCGTTGCACATTTTGATATTCATGCTAAAACTTTATATTGTGCAGCCCTATTGTTCATTAATGAAAATGCACAATATTAATATTGTGGGGACTTTAAAATACCATGAATGATTATTTATTATTTAAACGAGTGTCTTTTAAGAATAATTAGATTGTTGTATTGGCAGTGGTGGCTTGTCATGGGATATCATCTGTCTTATGACATTGAAAAATCGGTGACTCTATACAGTAAGATTTATTCATTCTTTTTCCTTTGGCCTAGTCTCTATTTTAGAGGTCGCCACAGCGGAATGAACCGCCAAATATTCCGGCATATGTTTTACACAGCGGATGCCCTTTCAGCCACAACCCAGTACTGAGAAACACCCATACACACTCATTCACACAGATACACTCATACACTATGGCCAATTTAGTTCATTCAATTCACCTATAGTGCATAAACCCACGCCAACACGGGGAGAACATGCAAGCGCCACACAGAAATACCAACTGGCCCAGCTGGGACTCGAACCAGCGACCTTCTTGCTGTGAGGCTACAGTGCTAACCACTAAGCCACCGTGCCGGCTAAAATATTCAGTTGTATTTTTATATTAGTTTTAACATATGGCCATTTCTGACTGTTGATTCTAATTCATTAACTGCCATTTACTAATGGGCCAGACCAGCCTGATCTCACGAGGAAACATAACTATTTTATGTTTTGTCAGTTTAGTGGCTAATTCGTATGAGTTCGTACGAGTTCAGTTGTACGAAAATGGACGATTTTAAAAATGAGGAGTGGCAACAAACCCCGCCCCTAAACCCAACCATCATTGGGGATTAGCAAACCATACTAAATTGAATTAATGAGATCATACGAATTAGCCACTAAATCAAAAAGGTTACAAATTGCCGTGAGATAGCGTTGGGCAGACACAATTTGCGGACGTTTTTTGCTATTTCTGTTTTTCAATATCTGTCGCTTTATGCGGAAAGATTTTAGGAATATCATAACTAAAAACTTAAACATTAAATAAAAAAGTAATACCTTTTTAACTTTTATATTTAATGTTTACAGTGCAATTCTTCCGTGCAGATTCCATGTGGGCCTACTGTTATTTAAAACATTTGTTTACTCTGAACACAAAGCAATACACCATGCATTTCTTGGTTAATGTACTTGTTAAAGGGCACATATTTTACCCCTTTTTCAAGATTTAAGATAAGTCTTTTGTGTCTCCAGAATGTGTCTGTAAAGT
This sequence comes from Danio jaintianensis, assembly GCA_903798115.1. NCBI lineage: Eukaryota > Metazoa > Chordata > Actinopteri > Cypriniformes > Danionidae > Danio > Danio jaintianensis. Next base: position 5,089,104 of record CAIGQV010019270.1, read on the forward strand.
TTCAGCTCAAAACACCCATCAGATAATTTATTATACCTTTCAGAACATTATAATTTTCTGCTTTGAACACTATGTAGCTGTTTTTGTGTACTGTGCCTTTAATGCTAGTTCTCCCCGCCCACCGTTCCCACGTGTCTGTCAGAGTGTGCCTCAATCTCCGCCTCGGCTGCGTCAGATAAACAGCACAGTGACAGACATGAAGGAAGCAGATCTCACATAACGTTTGTGAGAAATACTACAGTAAGAACTTTCCCAATGATTATTTGATGTATTTGTTGTGGAGTTGTAACAATGTCGTTACAAAGTTCACGCACGCACACGGCAAATGTGACAGGATACACGTTAATATCCACTGCTGTATGGATATCCGTTATGTTAATGTACAAAATAAACCTGATTTAACGTCCACAAACCGGGATTGAAGCGTCTTCTTTTATAATTGTACTGACAAGCGGCTGTGGTGATAAAGTAAAGACGGTAAAATTGCTGTAATTCATTACAAACATGCATGGTTTTAAAAACGTTTTAAACTTGTAAAACTCATTCTTGATCACATTTGATGATGATTGATGATCACAGCGAGCTGAACAGATCTTTTAATCCCAGTTGCTTTGCTTGTTGTTTCCTTGTTGATATGATTATACGCATTACTACAGAGACTTGTTAATACGTGGCTGTCAATCAATTCGGTGGGCGGGGAAACCGCACTCCTACGTCACGTTGCGGTGGGCCTCAAAATGGGAGGGAATTGGATCCTATTTTAATGTCAGGAATTTTAAAAAAGAGACTTATTTTGTATATATCACCCAAATATGACTGTGGACACACTATACCTACACACAGTTCTGTCCAAAAGCTTCAAAAAGATGATTTTCATCATGGGTGCCCTTTAAAATATAGCTTAGGTCAATATTGTGATAATGTAAACTACTATAAAAGCTTAAGCAGTTAACAAGAAAATGTAAGCCTATTGTTCATAATGATTTTTATTTCTTCAGATTTGTCCAAACATGATCAATGCACTGGGTATTGTTGGAGGCTGGGGCTTATGAATTTGACACTGACCTTCGTAAGCTTTACCCAACACCTGTTTGTCGTTCTACATAATGATTTTTGACAAAGGGAACAATGACAGAGGACAGACATCCTCTGAACAATGCCTGTTGTGTTCTTTTCAAACGTAAAAGCCAAAGGGATTGTGGGGGAGTTGGGGAGTGGCTTGTCTCGCACTAGGAAATCACATAAGGCTCCCAGGACTGGATCAAAAGGAGCGGGTGGTGCTCTGGTCCAAACACCATCTCTTTGTGTCATTGCACTCAATACACGCAGGCATTGCAAATAAAGTCACCTGGAGAAGCACTTATTATTGAGACGGCAAATTAAAATTGATTTACAACCACGTTATTTTATCTAGAGGTTTTTTTCCACCATTGATTTGACACCAAACATGTCAGTGCATTTCAAGCTAATAATGTCACATGAAGGATGCGTTCCCAGGAAATATCTGACGTACAAGTAGAAATTGAATGATAGCATTTATTTATTATTAATGTCATGTTTACTTCAGCAAACAAGTGATGTTTGAGTGAAGGGCTGATCTTCAAGCGACCCTGTTGAAAAAGTAATGCATAGTTTCATTTCAAGCTACTACTCCAACGCAGCTGTTGAAGTTTAAAGCAATTTCAAGTCAATAAAACTAGAAAACACCATAATTTATATTATACACTTCATAGTTATTCTGTTCCACTGCTAGAATTAGTACTTATGCAGATTAGAATTGACTGAAACACTGTAAAAATGCAGGGTTTCACACAATTCCTTCATGTTGTCTCAACATAAATCAATTAAGTTACTTATTACTTATTTAAAATGAAGTGAAACCACAATTCTTGAGGTTTTTTTTTTGGGACAACTTAATTGTTTTGTGTTCAATCCACTTAAATTTGTAAAAACTAATAAGTAACTTAGCTCCTTCATGTTGTACAAACACAAATCAATTGTGTGGAACCAAGCATTTTTTTAAATTTTTAACATTCATTCATTAATTTTCCTTCGACTTAGTCCCTTATTTATCAGGGGTCGCCACACAGCGGAGTGAAACACCAACTATTACTGCATATGTTTCAGCCACAACCCAGTACTGGGAAACACCCATACACTCTCGCATTCACACACACACTCATACACTACAGCCAATTTAGTTCATCCAATTCACCTATAGTGCATGTCTTTGCAACTCCACACAGAAATGCCAACTGGCCCAGCCAGGACTCGAACCAGCGACCTTATTGCTGTGAGCCAACAGTTCTAACCACTGAGCCAAAAATGTATTGAATGGGTGAAAATGATCAATAACACGCATACAGAGTATGTACAGGTGAAACAGGACAGTAAAATAAAGTGCACAATCCATCCCCAAATTGATTTCATTTTATTAGTTTTATTAATAAATATTTTAAATAATAAAACATTTGATTTCCAATCAACATGCACTGTAAAAAGTGATTTTTTACTTTTAAAAAAAGTGAGTAAACATGTTGCCTTAAAAGTGACCAATTGACTTTTTATTTTTTTAAAAGTGGAAAACCCATAAAACTTGAAACAGTTAAGTTGACTTAAATTTTATAGTTATGCACATAGTTCATTTACTTAAATATTTTAAGGCAAAGGGTTTGTTCACTTTTTTAAGTAAAGTGAACTAATCGCTTTTAAAAGCATTGGCTTTACTCAATTTTTGTAAGTAAAGTAAACTAATCGCTTGTTTCAGTGCAGTGTAAAAAATGCTGGGTTTCACGCAATTCCTTCATGTTGTCTCAACCCAAATCAATTAAGTTAACTTAATAGTTTTTACAAATTTAAGTGAATTGAACATAAAACTTCAAGAATTGTGTTGTTTCAACTTATTTTAAATAAGCAGTTTGAACTAAAACCAGTCTTATGCTGAACAGGGTTATTTCTGGCAATAGACCAAAATTCATTGAATGGGTCAAAATGATCAAGAACCTGCAAACATAGTATATGCATGTGAAACAGGACAGTAAAATAAAGTGTACAATCCATCCCCAAACCGATTTCCTTTTATTTGTTTTATTAATAAATAATTCTAAAAATAAAACATTTGATTTTAAATCAACATGCACTGTAGAAAAGTGATTAGTTACTTTAAATAAGTGAGTAAACCTGTTAGAGGCCGTTTATAAGAAGGGAAGTCAGCGCCTTGGTCTCCTCCGCAAGTTGAGAAGTTTTAATGTTAGTACACAGACTTTAAAGATGGCATATAGGTCATTAACAGAGAGTGTTCTCACATAATATTGTTTCATGGTTTGGTAACAACATTGTCTACTTCTGTTTAAGTATCGCAAATTTTCAGTCAGGCAAATAAGATAACTGGTTACAAACAGCATTTGCTGTAGATTTTATTTGACTCCTTTAGGAAAAAAACAGCAATTGCGATTTTTAAAGATCACACACATCCCCTCCCCTCAGCTTTTGAAATGTTACCATCAAGACGTAGGTTTAAAATTTCTAGAGCCCGAAAAAATGCTTATAAAAAGTAATTTAACCCAATTGCAGTTGTTGTCCTAAATTGGATCACTGTTTGATGTGAATGGGGTGGTTGTTAAGAATGATCTGCAGTAATATATATGGGGCTAATATAGTTTTTAAGTTTTTAATTCATGTGGTTGTCTTGCTATTATGTGATTGTTGTATGGTTGTATTTGTCACCAGTGTTAAAGACAAATTTCCTTTCTGTGCCAAGCAGAACGGACAATAACATTTAAACGAACAAACAAATATTTTAAGTCAAAGGGTTTATTCACTTTTTTTAAGTAAAGTGAACTAATTGCTTTAAAAGCAATGGGATGATTCAATTTTTGTAAGTAAAGTAAACTAATCGCTTGTTTCAGTGCAGTGTAAAAAAAGCTGGGTTTCACGTAATTCCTTCATGTTGTCCCAACACAAATTGATTAAGTTAACTTAATAGTTTTTACAAATTTAAGTGGATTGAACATAAAACAATTGAGTTGTCTCCAAAAAAACTTCAAGAATTTGAAATAAGTAGTTTGAACAAGCAGCAAAAATAATTCTTTGAGTGTGTAACAGTAAAAACAAATCGTGTAATTAAGAGTAAAATTAAAAAAGAGGTTACCAAATGCAAAACATAATGCACAAGTGGCGTTCAGTATTGCATCAAATGTCTCATTTTGTTCATTTTTTTTTTGTGGGTGAAGGAAATAAGACTATGTTGTTGCCGTATCAAGAACTGAAATCGGTTGCGAATCAAACCTGCAATCTTCTATTGGATGGTGGTCATGTATGATGGCGATCTCTTCGCTGTCTAATTTATGAGCTCCCCGCACTTTGAAGAGGTCTTTCAGCTCACCCCATGGCATTCCCTTCTCTAACCAACAATAAATAAATAAAAATAAAATAAACCAGCTACCATGTCAAGCATGTGTGGCTGAGATATCATTGGTCAGTTTGACAGACAGACCTTCAGAATACATTTTCTTCGGCTAGAAGCACTGGTCTCGACAGGCTGTAAAGCGCAGTCTAAATCAAATCAAACTCCAGCATTATCTCCACAGCTGCCAATGCTGATACCACATCTATATAAATCTTATTCTAAACATCTCATGCTTGGGTCTCCCCAACATTTCCTTTTCTCTCTCGCTCTCTTTTGTCTTTTTTCCACAAAGGGAACATAATGGAAGAGCACTGCTTCTCTATATTGATCAGAGCGAGTCGGGTTGGGCTGTCAGTGAAGGCAGAGAGGCTGACAGGCTAGAGACAGAGCCAAACTGACAGTCATAGTTACCTTCAATAAAGAAGGAGAGAGAGAGAGAAAGAGAGAGAGAGGGATTTGGATTGCTGAGGCCAAAATGGCAGCCACATTCACCTTCTGTGCCCATTTCCTACAGATCGTCTTAACATAGCTAACAGCTCAGGCTCCATCAAAGCCCAGCCAGCATTGATTTCCAATAGGGATGCACTGACAAATTTAATTGTACTATCTTTGAGTTTTGGGACAGGCTGCTTTTGATAGCCGCAATCAATATGTGTACTTTTAAGGTGAATTTATCAACATGCCACGGCCTGGAGAAAACAATCAACACACTGACAACATAAACCTTGCCAAGCTCTTTGGAAACCTCATTGAATCTGTGTTCAAAATTGTAACCATGGACCACAAAACCACTCTTATGTTGTATGTAATAGCCAAAATTGCATTGTATGGGTCAAAATAATTTTTTTATGCCAAAAATCGTGCGAAAAATTAAGCAAAGATCATGTTCCATGAATATATTTTGTAAATTCCCTACTGTAAATATATCACAACTAGTAATATGCATTGCTGAGAACTTAGTTTGCTGAAATAGTTGTATCACGGCCAAATGTTATACTGTCCTAACAAACCATACTTCAATGGAAATACCATTTATTCAGCTTTCAGATGATGTATAAATCTCAATTTCCAAAAACGGACACTTTTTTTGTGGTGCAGGGTCACAAATAGTTTATTTAATGTATTATTTAATCGGTTAGCTAGATCAGTTTCCACCTTAGTTTTCATCTATGTATGTACATTTCATTTTAAGCTGAACCAAAAAGCTTGTTTTACTGCTTGATATTGCACATTTCTGATTAAAAAAAAAAAAAAGATCAAAAGTAATAGGAAAGACTTGTATAATGCTACAAAAGCTTATATTTTATATATAAATGCTGATTTTTTTTGGTATTTTCTTTTTTTTTTGGTAGATGTCAGAAATGTTGTAGTCAAGAACCTATTGCACCAGCAGTGCGTAAGTTAAAGCGTAGCCTAGTTGTGACTTAAAGGGACACTAAGTTACAACTTACACACTACTAAATATTTTTGTGTTGCACCACTGAACTTTTTTTAAGTTTAAACTTAATGCTACGTTCCAACTAAATATTTACGGCAGCCTCCCCCCATGTATAACGATAGAAAAGAGATGCGGAGAGATTAGTTTACATTGAGGTGCTCACGATAATAATGAAGAATGATCTCCCTCTACTCACAGCCATAAATTTCCTCCCAAATCTCGCATTTGTTTTGGTTTATGAAAGAATTTAATAAGAGTTTAATAAGTGTTTAAAGAGTGTTTTGTGTTAATTGTATCCATCAATTAAAATGAGAATTTCTTCATGACTGAGTTTTTCCTCCCTGCTCTTTTCTCTTTCATGTGTAGGATATAAAAAAAATTCAAAAAAAGTTAAATGTTTTGATAACTTCATGTTTTTTTTACGTGCATTCACGGCTCGCGATGCAGGTATGTGCGTCATCTGTTACTAGTGACTGACTGTAATGTAATGTACTATAAAAATGTAATTTGTCATTTAACTTTCATAGGAGAGTTATATACAGATGCATTCGTTGCAGAATTTTATAGCAGTTTAACAATTTAAATGCTTCTTATTGGATATTACGTCATTCAATGCGACTACGCATGACTTTGCGGAGACCTAACAACCTACTAACTATGGTTTGCCTTAAGAACATGTGGTGCAACCGAAGTAAGAACAAGTGTAGTTACTAAATTTAGTTTAGTAGTTACTAAGTCCCTAGTGTGGACTTTACATTCCAGTTTAAGAAAGAACCCAAGAACTACCCAGGTTACTTGGATGTTTAAGCTTCTTAATGGAACACTATCTCCTCCCTAAAAAATGCCAAAAAGCACTTTACAGTTTGACCATTTACTGCACTTTTTTTATTCGTCCCATTATTTACATAAAGCAGCTAATGACCTGGAATCCTCACACATTAACAGTAAATCACTTAATTCCACTATTCCACTACTACAATGGATATTGTAACCTTGGATGATTTAGTGTTGACTTTTTGAAATGTGACACATTTTAAAGTTTAAACATTCACATGTGTTAATTGTCCATTAACAATTCCTAGAAGAAAATAGTTTAGATACTGAAGATCTGTCTCATTATTGGTCTATTTTGAAATGACTAATTCATGCTAAGGTTCTTGAATGAGTTGTTGTTGGTCACTTACTGCAATATCCTCAAACAACTTATTACAGTCATTCCACTGCAGATTTAGATCACAGGCCTGTACCATGAAGCCAGAGTAGCTATTTAGCCAGTGAAGTTTCAGTTTAGTTTGCACCAATTCAGTTTTTAGGTACGATTAAGGTAGCTCATCTTAGCTGCTCCATAATACCATGGCAACAAGGAGTGATTAAGGTCGAGCTGCCTTCATGTTAAATCAACATAAGCTCATTCTGAAAACCTAGCCCTATATACATTTCTGGAGATCGCGAATTATGTAGCCACAGGAACGTATGGCTGCATTTCATCTTTGAAATGAATGTTACGGGGCGGTATGACACCGTTCCTTTTATTGCTTACCAGCTGACCGCTTACCTCCGTATGGACGCCTTTTCCGTTGCTACTGGTTTGTCCAGTGGCTCGCCGCATACGTTGGCAGACTTGAGACGCAGAGCGGAGTTGACCACGATGACGGGGTTCAAAATCAGGTTGCCGCAAGGGCGTTTCTTTTTCTGGATTGCTTTTGAAAACTGTTGGTTGGGTTTAGGGAAGTGGGTGAGCGGGTCAATCGGTGCTTTTTAAAACACTATCGGTTGGCTTTAGGGAAGGGGGAGGGTGGGTCAGTCGATCGGTCAGTCAGTCAGTCAGCCGACAGCAGCAATCTGGTGGATTTACGTGAGAAGAGCAGGCGCGAATGGCACTCGCGAGAGAAATTTGAAATCTCAAAAAGCGTACAGAGCGGCCTCTGGCAGATTCGCAAAAACAAAAACTGCACAAAAAAAAATGCTCTCTAGAACTTTGGCGCTCTCTAGAAATGTATATAGGGGTACATAATCAGAATAAACCTGGGTTATGTTAAATTCAATGAAAACCCAAGATTAATGCAAACTAAACTGAAACTTAACTGGCCAGCCAGCTAATCCAGCTTCATTGTACAGGCCCCAGGACATAGCAACTGAATTTCTGCTGACCGTGAGTGTTTCTAACATTTTAGTCTTGCTAGAGATGATGAAAGGTTGTGTGGTTCATTAGGCATCTCTGGGGTTGTGTTTAACTGGTTTAAATCCTATCTCTGTGACCATCTTCAGTATGTACATCTGGGTTAAATATATCTGAAATGACACTAGTTCAGGAGGGTGTTTCACAGAGGTGTGTGCTTGGACCCATTTTGTTTAGTATAAATTTGTTGTCTTTGGGGAGATAGCTGTATCGTTTATGCTGACTATACACAAATTTATCACATCTATTGTTTGGGGTAAATAAAAATATGGATGCAAGATTACTTTGTTAGACTTAAGGCAAAAATGAAACTTTTTATTTGTTGGGATTCCAACTTCATGGCAGACTCTGGTTTATTTATACTCTGTCATGCTGAATTGCCTAATTTTGTTGTTATTTAATGTTTGGTATTATATTTGATTATATCATTATTATTTTTTTAAATAGAGAAGAGTGTTTCTACAGGTGGTTTGTCAAGCCCACTCACCTGTGTGAAGCACACTTCATAAATGCACATTTTAAATTTTATTTTGTTTTAATTTTTTTTGAGATATGGAGTGATTGTAAGAATGTGTCTGGTGCAAATGTGCAAAACTGGTGCAAGTGTCGGTTAAAGTGTCAGAGATGAGTTTTTTACAGGTGGTTTGTCAAGCTCACTTACCTGTGTGAGGCACACTCAGAATTGCATGTTTTAAGGTTGTGAGTCAGTGAGTGAGTCTGAGTGAGTGAGTGAGTCAGTGAGTGAGTCAGTGATTGAGTGAGTCGGCCGGTGAGTGAGTCGGCCAGTAAGCTAGCGAGTGAGTCAGCCAGCGAGTGAGTCAGCCAGCGAGTCGGTGAGTGAGTCAGCCAGCGAGTCGGTGAGTGAGTCAGCCCG
>CAIGQV010019270.1:5103293-5143772 GCA_903798115.1 Danio jaintianensis
AATTAAATTAAATTAAATTAAATTAAATTAAATTAAATTAAATTAAACCACAAAAGCTTGCATCTTAGGACTACTTCCAGAAGCAATGTAAATGACTTAAATGTTTTAGTTGAATCAAATGAACTTTTCTAGCCATCTCAACTTGCATCAATCAAACTGACTAAAAATATTAAGTTAAACTTTGTATAACTTAAAACATTTAGCTGAAACCAGATTAATGTATTAAAATAAGTTAAATCAGCATAAAAATATTTGTTGTCCTCACTTTTTGTCATTGCATTTTTTTACAGTGTGAGCTTTTATGGTTAAAAAGTATTAAAATAAATTAAGTAATAATAATAATAAATCATATTACTACTGCAGTACTTTGTATCAGCACTTGTAAAATCCTAAAGGAAAAGCAGTGACCGGAGAATCATGGCTCTATACTATTGACTCGAGTCCTCCCCCTCATATAAAATAAATATTTGTTAAACACACTCCTCCTCAAGCTCATGAAATTTGCACAGAGGCTATGCAGTGGCCTTGGCTCGCTGACTGCTGGATCAAGTTCATGTCAAGAAATTTAAATTTCCAAAACACGGCAAAAGATGAACAACTTGCTCAGAAAACATTCGCGGGTATGCAGGCCTCGGCAGAGCTGGCCCATGGGGCTTGCTGTTCGAGGTTTCCTGGGTCCAGGGTTCCGGGCTGCTTGACACGCAGGAGAGCGTACCGCTAAAGCTGCGGAGACGGGGAGAGGCGGAGGTCAGTTCACGCCTGCAGGCAGCCTCATTTGCATGCGTTTAGGGGCGGGACCTGATGGTGCTCTGTTGCAGGCACACTCAGCAGGACATCGTTTACATAATTGATGAAATATGATAATAATGCAAGCTGGCGTTGGTTTGGCAGGCTGGAGCAGATCCCAAGGAGCCAGGCCTGGGCGAGCCTTAGGATGTGTGGCAGAGAGAAACACAGAGAGAGGGAGAGATTGAAGCCTGAAGCAGAGTTTTTTTTTCTTGTTTGTGGACTGACATTCCTCTAAAGACCACAGTGGCATCGCCAGTGGTGGCCTGGTTGCCTTTGTGTGGTTAGTATCATGAATATTTAACACACTGCTGTAAGGCACCCTGAGCCTTCAAGCTAATCTCAAGACTTATTTGTGTGCCAAACCCATACAAATATACAAACTGATGTTTATGGTGTGTATAGACTTATAAATTGCAAGTGTCACCAGTGGGTATTTTGAGTAGCTCCTATAAAATCACTTCAAGTTAACACTTCAACTTTATTTACAAATTTGATTGTTACTTATTTGAATATTACTGAAGAACAAACAGTACATGTGGAAACACTTCAGTTTAAGGTGCCACTCGTTGTACACTGTAAAAAAATATCTGTTAATATCACGAAATAACAGTTTTGTGATTCACAAGTGTTTTCTGTTTATACACGGTTGTGAATTGCATTATGGGAGCTTGATCTCTGTTCTGTTGATTTTTGATGTTGAAATTTGAACTCTACAGTTGAACTTTTTTACATTTTAGACCCCTATACTGTATAATAAATAATAAATAGAGAAAAAGTCTGTAAAATAACAGAAATTGTACTGGCAGTTTATTGCAAGGTTTTTGTAGCGTAATATACAACACCAACCCAGACAATATATCACTTTAAACTATTAAAAATGTTCATTAAAGTCACTTTAAAAGCTGCTGGATGAAAGATCAGGGTCACATAATGCAATACAAAGGCATAAATAAATGGGGACAAATAGAAACATAAATCGCTAAATATGGAAAACTGCTAATTTATTGATTTTTTTTTATAGTGTAGAAATGAGTAATAGCATACAGTTAGCATGGCTTAGGGTTTATTGTAATTGTGCATAATCTACTGTTATTATTTAAAGGGATAATACACACCAAAGTTTAAATTAACTCACTATTTAATGATCCTCAAGTGGTTCCAAGCCTTTATGAGTTTCTTTATTCTGATGAACAGTAAAGAAGATATTTTAAAGAAAGCTAAAAACCTGAAACCATTGACCTCCATAGTATTTGTGGAAGTCAATGGTTACAGGGTTTTTTTTAGCTTTCTTTAAAAATGTTTGTGTTTAACAGAGGAAAGAAACTTAGACAGGTTTGAAACCACTTTGGTGAGTAAATGATGACCGAATTTTCATTTTTGGGAGAACTATCATATGGATAACAGTTATACTAAAATAAAACTGTGGTAAAATGGTTTTTCATCATTGTTTTATACCCTTTATATGTGTCCCAGGTCTTATGTTGCACGGGTATGTTTCCAAAATCACATTGTGGGTCAAAATGATAGATTATATTCTTTTATGGAAAAAATGATTAGAATACTAAATAAAGATCATGTTCCATTAAGATATTTTGGAAATTTCCTGCTTTCAATATATCAAAACTCAGTTTTTGATTAGTAATATACATTGCTAACCAATTTTGAAGGTGATTTTCTCAATATCTAGATTTTTTTTTAACCCCTTAGATTCCAGATTTTCAAATAGTTTTGTCTTAGCCAGATTTTGTACTATCCTAACAAAGTATACATCAATGAAAGCTTATTTATTCAGCTTTCAGATAATGCATAAATCTCAATTTCCAAAAATGTACACTTATGTCTGGTTTTGTGGTCTAGGGTCACATGTATGTCTTTATTTGTTTTCACTGATTCTTGATTGATTTTTCAAACATATACAGTATTTATTTTTGTAACCTTTACACCTCTGTGCTGTGCTGAGAGAAAGACAAAAGCAGCTGGACTCTAATGTAGAATAATTTACACAGAACTAAAGTCTATAACCTCAGCCTAAAACCTAAACTTTAGAATTAGGTAACACAAAAAATAAATAAATAAATAAATCATTTCTTGCCTGTTCAAACTACTTAATTAAAATGAGCTGAAAAAACACAATTGTTAAAAATTTTTTGGGACGACTTAATTGTTTTATGTTCATTCATTCATTCATTCATTTTCTTTTCGGCTTAGTCCCTTCATTAATCCGGGGTCGCCACAGCGGAATGAACCGCCAACTTATCCAGCATATGTTTTACGCAGCGGATGCCCTTCCAGCTGCAACCCATCACTGGGAAACATCCACACACACTCATTCACTACGGACAATTTAGCCTACCCAATTTACCTATACCACATGTTTTTGGACTTGTGGGGGAAACCGGAGCACCCGGAGGAAACCCACTCGAACACGGGGAGAACATGCAAACTCCACACAGAAACGCCAACTGACCCAGCCGAGGCTCGAACCAGCGACCTTCTTGCTGTGAGGCGAACGTGCTACCCACTGCGCCACCGTGACGCCCTGTTTTATGTTCAATCCACTTTAAAGTTTGTTAACTTAATCGATTTGTGTTAGGACAACATGAATGAATTGTGTGGAACCTTGCATTTTTTACAGTGCACTTAATTTTAAAATCATATACTTGCCATAGTAATTACAATTAATTATGCATAATACATGCAACTAACACTAAACCTAACCAACATTATACCATATAGAAAATCTCCAGTTCTACCCAATTCATTCATGTTGTCCCAGCACAAATTAATTAAGTTAACCTAACAAATTTAAGTGGATTTGAACAAGAAGCATCTTTTTTTTGAATACACATGTAACTAATATTACTCAGTAGTTAAATAAATAGCTACACCGTAACAACGACACCTTAAAATAAAATGTAACTTAAGACTGCATTGATGAATTAATGTGCGTTTTGCATCACAGATGTTGTTAAATGTTTATAATACTGTTATATTGCTGAAATGTTTGTGCTAATTGGTTTCTTTCCTTCTGTTAGCACTACCAAAAACAACTGACATTGCCATATTTTGTTTTACTGCTATATATATTGCACTATTTGGAAAGTATTCATAATTTTACATCGATTGGGATGATTTTGTAGGGTAGTGCATCTGCATCAAATATACAAAATGTTATAAATATTGAGAAAATACAATAAGTTAAAGAACAAATGAACAAAACAAACTGCACTTTCAATTCAATAATCAAATGTAAAACAACACTGTTTAGTCTTCATTATATAAATAAACAATTAATCTTTGTTAAAGCGGCAAACAGGGTGGCACGGTGGCTCAGTGGTTAGCACTGTCACCTCACAGCAAGAAGGTCGCTGGTTCGAGTCCCGGCTGGGCCAGTTGGCATTTCTGTGTGGAGTTTGCATGTTCTCCCCGTGTTTGCATGGGTTTCCTCCGGGTGCTCTGGTTTCCCCCATAGTCCAAAGACGTGTTATAGGTGAATTGGATGAGCTAAATTGGCAGTAGAGTATGTGTGTGTGTGTGAATGAGTATGTATGTTTCCCAGTACTGGGTTGCAGCTAGAAGGGCATCTGCTGCATAAAACATAGTTGGTGGTTCATTCCGCTGTGGCGACCTCTGAAATAAAGACTAATCCGAAGGAAAATGAATGAATGAATAAAGTGGCAAACTTCACAACTAATGGTTTATATTTGCTTGAAATCTTATAGTCACACTGTCACAGGCCTTAAAAGCACATCTAAATGAAAATATTTCACACCAAAAAACGTTCTGAACTGTGGTTATTGGTCCTGGCTAATTATAATGCCAATTTATCAATTATTTATTGATGCTGAAACGATGTATTGTGCAGCCCTAATTAACACCTTCATTTCTTAAACCCAACCGTCTATGGACAGTTTCTCCGTCATTCCCACAGAGACATATAGTCCTGCATTCCCGTCGTTTCTCCCTGCGCTTCAGGTAACGTTGTCTGCGGCCTGCTCTCTTCACACCCCAGCATATGTTGCAGCAGAGGCTGGATCAGTGCCACATGCTAGCCTGCTGCCCGAGCTCCTCTCCCTGCTCTCCGCCACCTGTGTTCCCTCCCTCAGCGCCAGGCTCCAGGCTCTCTGGCTCCGACACACACCTGTGACTGGGAATGAGGCTCCAGCATAAACCTCTCCTCCACTTCCGAGCTGTCACTCATCCAACTCTTCCACAGCACAAGTTTTACAGAAAACCCCCATGGAAACACTACACAATCTCCTCAAATTAAGCACATCAACCCACTCCTGTCAACTGATAGGAAATTCAGAACAGTGGCAAAGTAGGACAGCAGAGATTTTCTTTTCATTAGAATGTTTTCCAACTCACCCACACGTCGTTCCAAGCATGTTTGAAATTCTTACTTCCGCGGAAGACAAAGGGAGATGTTTTGAAGAATGCCCACACTGCCTTTTTATAGTTACTGTATTATTATTAAAAATAATAGTTCCTGTGCAGTGATTAGAAGAACCGTTCTAGGTTGACTGGGTTAACGATTGCACCAACACAATTTATTCAATACCTTCACTCCTTTTTTTATTTAGGTGAATTGAACATAAATATGTTCTGGGGGAAAAAAAAGCAAGAATTGTGTTGTTTCAGCTCATTTTAAACGAGTAGTTTGAACAAGAGGCAAAAATCTGCTTTTTTGAGTGAACATTTTAGGGAACCGTTCTAAAAATAGCCATTTATTCTCAACGTGAAGAATATTTTAATAATCCAAATAATAATTTTGTAATATAAATAATGTTTTTTTTGTTTGTTGGTTTGTTCTAATAGAACCCAGCAGGCTTAGGACGTCAACATGATGTTAGATTGAACCCCAGAATTGTACCCCAACATCGGGGGATGTTGCATTTTGGGTGTAAATGAAAATCGGGTTGACATCAGAACCCAACGTCAGACCAACATCAGTGTCCAACGTCGGACAGACTTTGGATTTTGGTCACTTTTTTAACGCAACCTAAAAACAACCAAATATTAATGTCCAATGATGTTACAGGTTGACGTTGTGTGGACGTTTCCACTATGACATCTATTAGATATTGGATTTTAGTTGCCATACCTGACGAATAAATGTCAGTATTTGACATCAATATGACGTTGGGTTAAGATGTTGGCTCCACATTGGATTTTGGTCACTTTCCAACACAACCTAAAATCAACCAAATATCAACGTCATTTGATGTCGTTGTTGGACATCAAAATAATGTTGTCCTTAGACGCTGGCTAGACTTTGAATTTTGTTCCCCCAAAATCACAACCTAAATATAACCTAATATTAACGTCTTATGACGTTGTGTGCCTGTTGAGAAGGTTTCTATGGATATTTAAGGTTCTTTTGCTGATACGTTTTAAAAAACACTGGGCTATTTTTACTGACAATCGGGTAAATTATGGACAAACCCAACCACTGTGTAAAAACTTAAAAAAAAAAAAAAACATTTCTCACTATTAATAAACAATTAACTATTGACTGACTTGAATTAACTTTGCCTCAATAAACACCTAATTTGCTGCTTAATAATATTTATTAAGGTAGTAGTTAGATTGATATTGGGTAGGATTCGAGATATAGAATCAGATCATGCAGAATGTATATTCTACATGATCCTTATAGTACTAATAAACAGCCAGTAACTTATTAATAAGCAGGCAATAAGCCTAAGTTAATAGTGAGAATTGTTCCTCAAACTAAAGTGTTACCTAAATTATTAACCCTATGGTTTGGCTTATTTAGGCAACCCACCATTTTTTAGTGAAGATGCCAATATAAAAAAATTTTTTTTTAACTGTAGACACTGCCAAACTCCAAAAAAATAATGTTTTTGGTAGTCCATATAACATTTTTTTTTGTCACAATCTCACTCTTGTTGGAAACTGCTAACCTATTGGGATTTTAAGACAACAATCTCAACGAGAATTTCTTTACAGAGAGTTGTCAGTTCTGTGGGTGGGAATATCTTATTGATGCCAGAGTTCAGAGAAGAACACTGGTTTAAACTTATAGAAAGCAACAGTAACTCGATTAATCACTTGTTATAACAAGTATGAGCATCTCTGAATGCACAACATAACATTGAAGCAGATGTGCTACAACAACAGAAGAGCACAGTCGTGTCACTCTTGTTAGGGCAACGATTTGAAACACTAAAGCTTGCATGCTAGGGGAGTGGGAAACATGTTGGGTACCAACAGAGCAATGTTAATATGCCACAGTCTACCTGAGTAATATTGCTGACCATGACCATCCCTTGAGGCCACAGTGACATTACCTCCACCAGAATAACCTGTCATGTTAAAATCATCTCAAACCTGTTTCTTAAGTATGTCATTGAGTTCACTAATCTCAAATGGCCTCCACAGCCAATAAATTTCAACCCATAGAGCACCTTTGCGATGTGGTGAAACATGAGATTTGCATTATAGACGTGCAGCCAACAAATCTCCTGCAACTGTGTGTGATGTTATCATGTCAGTATGGACCAAAATGTCTGAGGACTGTTTGCTGCACCTTGTTGAATTAATGAAATAAAATACAACATGAAGGCAAAAGTGCATCCAACCTGGTGTTCTTACGGTTTGTAATGTTGTCCTATACCTCCCCTTTAAAAAGTAGGTCACACATCTTGATGACAAAATATGCTATACCCATCAGATTCTGCTACCATCACAAATTGTGATGGGAGGGCGTAAAATCATCCTGACCTACCCCAAACCCTAACCCCAACCTTAGAACCATTGATAGTGTTGGTAGCACAACCGGTACTCACAATGTGCACCTAATAAAGTAGCCGTGAGTGTATAATGAATCAATCTTCTTTCCATTAGATTAGGTTCGGTTCTTAAAAACAGTATGCTAATTTACATTCATAATGAATCATTTTAGAAGAAGAGTTCTAAAATATTTATCTTTTGAATTAAATGCAGAAAACTAAATTGCCCTCTTGCTTTAATCTAATTTATATTAAAGCGCCTCATGTTTGAATCAAACATTGCTGGAAGACTTTGACTTTTTTTAGGGTAAATACCCGTTTCCTAGTTGAAAATTGAACATGAATGTCCGTTATAGCATTTTCTGTTGGGATTTACTATATGGTTGAGAGAAGACCAATTGACTATGTATTGTGGTGAATGTTTAAATTGTCAATAAATTGGATGCTTTATTATTTCCACCAACAAACACTTGAATGCAGTGAACTCAAAAAAAAATTAAAATCTGAAGAATTTCTGAACGCATGTGAAGGCAGCATCAGTGATGCCAAATATCTTCAATATAAAGTTAAAATAAAGCCTGACTCAGAAGTTTCTAGATGATGTAATAACTCTTTATAATATAAAGCCCCGTGTTGGCGTGGGTTTCCTTCGGGTCCTCCGGTTTCCCCCACAGTCCAAACACATGTGCTATAGGTGAATTGGGTAAGCTAAATTGGCCGTAGTGTATGTGTGTGAATGGGAGTGTATGGGTGTTTCCCAGTGATGGGTTGCAGCTGGAAGGGCATCCGCTGTGTAAAACATGCTGGATAAATTGGCGGTTCATTCCGCTGTGGCGACCCAGATTAATAAAGGAACAAAGCCGAAAAGAACATGAATGAATGAATATACAGCCTACTTATTTCTATACAGCCTTAATCACATAAACGTCGTTCTCATTTCTCAAAAGTTGTTTTCATTCATTCATTTATTCATTCGATACAATGGTGACCGATTAAGACTATATGCAGCCAGTCTGTTGTTATGGACTGCTAAAATCTGCAGTAACTGGGTTGCCATTACCATATGCATTTTGAAGTATCATATGAGATGGAATGGAGTGATGGAAATCCCAAATTTCTGACAAAAATCCCTTAATTCACAAAAAAAAAAAAAAAAAAAGGGTTAATATGAATAATGTCAAGTCAAGTTTATTTATATAGCGCTTTTCACAATGTAGATTGTGTCAAAGCAGCTTAACATACTTCTAGTAAAGTCCAGATTTCAGAAGTTCAGTTTAGTTTAGTTCAGTGTGGTCTAAATTTCACTGCTGAAAGTTCAAACACTGTAGAGCAAATCCACCGCTCCACAAGTCCCGATCCGAGCAAGCCAGTGGCGACAGTGGTGAGGAAAAAAAAACTTCACCAATTGACGAAGTGAAGGGAAAAAAAAAACTCGAGAGAAACTAGGCTCTATTAGGCACGACCATTTTTCATCTGGCCAAACTTCCTGTTCAGAGGTGCAGTCTAGGCGCTGGAGGCTGAAGAAGCTGGACGTCCATCGTGGAGAAGCTGCAGGTTTGAGTAGGGCACCGGCAGGCGGTCAGGTTGGCCCGCAGGATCAATGTGGGGACTCGTTTATCACAGTGGTCATTCAGGAATCAGTCTCATGCACTCCATTTCTCCATGACGACCACAGCATCAGCTCGGGATACGACCTGGTCCAGGATTATGGATACTTTGGGATCATCTCTTCACAGGTCTTGGATCGCATCAATGGCGCTGCATAGTCTCTAGGGACCTCGGAATGAGTATCCCCAGGTGGAAATAAAGAAAATAATTAGCGCAGCTGCTGTTCATAGTGTATTTAAACGAGATGTAAAAATTGAGTGTTATAGATGAAAATAGCAGTTAAATAAACAAACATAGAAACAAACATGGAAAGCATATGAGAGTTTCTCTGTCTGGTGTATTGAGGAGTATTGAGGAGTGTGTCCTACAGGTGATGTCGAGCCAGCTCACCTGCGTGGAGCACATTCATGCATCATACCGTTATGCGATGCATTGAGTGTATGCTTTACTAAAAAGATAGGTCTTTAATCTAGTTTTGAACTGAGAGAGTGTGTCTGAGCCTCGGACATTATCAGGAAGGCTATTCCAGAGTTTAGGAGCCATAAATGAGAAGGCTCGACCACCTTTACTCGACTTTGCTATTCTAGGTACTACCAGAAGCCCTGAGTTTTGAGATCTAATAATGGAAGATGGAAATGCGTTTGCTGAATAAACTCAGACCACTTTGATTCCATTATTTTTTAACTTGTTTACTGTTGGTTACTAGGTTACCAATATAGTCAGCCGCTCTAACAAATTGATGGAAAAGCATCTAATTTGTATTTGGGATTTGTTTTCTTTTTTTTTTTTGTGAACTTTCAACAGAAATAGAAATGCAGCTATGTTTACTTGTGGAAAATGTATTTAAGGGGACCTATTATGCAAAAATCACTTTTATATGGGGTTTAAACAGTTGTGTGACAATAGTCTGTGAACATATCCAGCCTCTAATGGTAATAATTTATTATTATTATTTTTTTATAATCACATTTCATATAAACAGTTTGCAGAAACACTTTGATTGACAGTCTCTCTTTGTACGTGTCATCAGAGGGGGAAAGCCCTGCCCATTAGTGACGATCTCTCCCTCATTAGCATAGAATCTTAGTCTTGTTTATGAATCTGCCACTACACTGACACATAGGCATTTGTAGCTCCGCCCTCTTTTAAAAAGAGCACAATCTCATTTGAATTTAAAGCGACAGTCACCAAAATGGCACAACCTGGATCAAAGCCTAAAAGGGTCGGTTTCAAAGAGTTATAAAACATTATTTGTGTGTTATTTTGAGCTGAAACTTCAAGCCCAGCTCAAACTAACATTCATCATCTCGTCTCTTGTATGTTAGTTTCCATGTTAAGCTGTGTGCACACTCCACAATTTATAATAGTGCTTTATGATTGTTGCTTGTCAGACTATACGAACATGTTCCCAGCTATAAGTCATGTCACACTGTGGGATCTCATTTGTCATAATGCCAGACTGTACGACAGTCAGGACTCGTTAAAAAAAACAGACGTATGGAAGAAGTTTCAGATCATCGTTCTGTGACAGATTCGGTGATGGTGAACTGAATGTGCAGAATTGAAAGCAATATGTACACAATATGTAAACAATATGTAGGACTGTTTTGATCATGGCTTGTCTTGTCTTGAAATGAAACATGGAGGTGGTTGTCATTGTTGCACTCATTTCGTCATCAGGTTCTGTGCTCCAATGGTTCTCAATTTGACAGTCAACATCAACAACCCTGCTGAAGAAAACAATAGAAACCATCCAACATAGGCTCATTTAAAAAAAAACGTAGCCCTATATACATTCTGGAGATCTTGAATTATGTAGCTAGAGGAACGCATGGCTGCATTTCGTCTTTAAAACGAAAGCTACAGGGCAGTATGACGCCATTCCTTTTCGCGCTAGCAGCTGACCGCTTACCTCCATATGGATGGCTTTTCCACTGTTACCAGTTTGTACAGTGGCTATCCACTGGACAAATCCTCCAACTCCTATGTTGGAGGATTTAAGACACAGAGCGGAGTTGACCGTGACAACGGGGTTCGAGTCCGGTGAAGAACGATTCCAGAATGCTGGTAAGACAAGAGCAAAAGCCAAAAAATAAAACAAACAAGTAAATAACAGGGTGTTATAAGGGGGGTACAGGGGTAAAAATCAGGCTGCCGTGAGGGCTTTTCTTTTTCTGGATTGCTTTTGAAAACACTGTTGGTTGGGTTTAGGGAAGTGGGTGGGCGCTGATCAATCGGTGCTTTTGAAAACACTATCGGTTGGGTTTAGGGATGGGGTGGGTGGGGTTATCGGTTGGTCAGTAAGTCAGTCGACAGCGGCCTCTGGTGAATTTACCTGAGAAGAGCAGGCACGAATGGAAATTTAGGAGAAATTTAAGATCACAAAAAGTGTACACAACTGCCTCTGGTGGATTCGTGAAAACAAAAACTGCAAAAAAATGTAGCTCCTGGGACGTATTTGGCGCTCTCCAGAAATGTATATAGGGGTACGTAATCAGAGTGAGCCTGGGTTGAAACCATCACAGAAGATTTGCATGGTTTTCACTACACTGTTAAAAATGACAAAACAAATTAATTTAAAAAGTGAACTTATTAGTTTTTACAAATGTAAGTGGATTGAACATATAACAATTACGTTGTCACAATAAATACTCAAGAATTGTGTTGTTTCAGCTCATTTTAAATAAGTCATTTGAACAAACAGCTAATGTCATTTTTTGAGTGTACAAGTACTATTAAAATCAGTACAAACCATCCAATTTTAAGCAGTATATCTGAATGGCTTAGACATATGGCGATATTCAATAAATCATGAAAATGAACATGCACAGTATTGATATTGTGAGCACTTAAAAGTACTGTGAATAATTATTTATTATTTGCACTTTTAGAAAAATATTCAAAATTTTGTATTGGATGTGAAAAAATGATTTGACTTGTTTAAAATAAGCTGAATCAACACAATTCTTGAGTTTTTTGGGGGACAACTTAATTATTTTATGTTCAATCCACTTAAATTTGTAAAAACAATAAAGTTAACTTAATCGATTTGTGTTGGGACAACATGAAGGAATTGTGTGGAACCAAGCATTTTTTACAGTGTTTTACAGCATTTGTTATTAATCTTAATGTTATCCACATTTTAGTAACTATGTTGTGTGGTTTCATCATTATTATCTTCTTATTTTTTGCATGTCTGAACAGAGTCTGGACATTCTTTAATGTTCAGTTCTTGGCTTAAAAAAGTTTCTTTAACTTTCACTCACGTTATTATGGTATTTGTAAAGGCCAAAATAAAATAAAAAAAGACATCACACAACCACATGTATATACAATATCTAAAGGTCAGATCACAAAAAAAAGCCCTTTTTTATTATCTAGGGCTGCTGTAGAAAAACTGATCGTTTTCTTGATGTTTAGATGAATAGTCAAATCAATTGTCAGGTCGAGCTACAAGATCCAATTGAAAAGTCGACAGAAGCACACAGTTCTTGTGACAAGCGAGCGCTGTGAGATTTTGATTGTCAAGTCAGTTTTTTCCACTACAATCGTGATCGTTTCATAGACAAGAGGACTGAAATGACTTTGTGATAATCCTCAGTCACATTGACCCAGAGGGACTAAAAGCGGTTCCAGTGTGTGTGAGCATTCGTCTCTTCCTGATCATTTCTGATGGTGCATTATCATTCACAGGACATCATGAAGCAGGATACAGACAGCACAGGGGATTAATGGTGACCTTATTGAACGACTTCTTGATGAATTTACACGCTCTGAAAATACCTGCGAGCCACAATTCACTCTGATAACATGCTCTAAGGGAAAAGAACACGTTTTCAGATACCATCGGAACACTTAATACTCAGGAATATTTGGATTGGGCAAATATTATTAAGAGACTATTATCACAAATAACAACTTCCCACTGAGACCCTTAACAGCTTTTCCATCAAACACACATAAATGGCAATCTTATTATGTGTTTTGCTAGTTGATTTTATTATAATAGATATGATTGTACAACTCCAAATCAGAAAAAGTTGGGACAGTATGAAAAACATTTTAAAAAACCTAAATTTACTTTGTCTCGTATTTCATTGCAGACAGTACAACAGACATTATTTAATGTGTTCCTCATGATTTTTATTTATTTATTTTTTCAAAATAAACATGTATTCCAATTTTGGTTCTTGCAACACATTTCAAAGAAAGTTGGAACAGTAAAGCAATTACCACTTTGTAATGTTGCCATTCCTTTTCACAACACTTAAAATACGTTTAGGAACTAAAGACACCAAGTGATGAAGTGTTTTAGGTGTAATTTTGTCCCATTCTTCCAGCAAACAAGTCTTAAAGTGGGCGAGAGTACGGGGTCTTTGTTGTCATATTTTGCGCCTCAAAATGTGCCACAGATTCTCTGTTGGAGACAGGTTGGGACTGCAGGCAGGCCTGTCAAGTACTTGTGTTCTCTTCCTTCGCAGCCAGGACTTGTAATGTGTGCAGAATGTGATTTTGCATTGTCTTGTTGAAATATGTCAATCTTTTAATGTGTTTGGAATGCTAGTTGATTATATTATCATAGATGTGATTATATAATAGTTAAGAAAAAGCTAATATTTTCATCTGCTAGTTTAATTAATTATAGAAAATAATTCCTTTTTTGGTGTGCTGTGTGGTATTTGGAATTAAAACTTGAAGTTTGGTAAGGACATGGGAATGCACTTGTCCTTTTTGTCACGTTACTGGGAGGTATTGCAGACAGGACAAGATGAGTAGGATCCATGTGCATTTATTGGTGAGTTGTCATACAAAAACAGGACATCGTGCAAACAAAGTAACAAAACTTGAACTAAGACAAAACATGAGCAAATAACAAAACTATACCATACCATACAACAACGACTGAGAATAACAAACGACTGAGCATTGACCAAACGGGAGCAAGGTGTATAAATAGTCCAAACAATGAGTAGTGATCGGATGCAGCTGTGTGTGTGATGAGTGGAAGTGGAAACCGGGTGTGTGTGGCGGAATGATGGGAATTGTAGTTTGTGATGATTTGAAGTTCATGATGAATTGTAGTTCACCAGCGATCTCTGAAGTCCTTGATCGCTGGTGAACATGACACTTTTCTTTAAATGTGACCTTGGACCACTAAGTGCCAATTTTGGGAAATTAGGCTGTATGCATTATCTGAAAGTGGACTAAATACGTTTTCTATTGATGTATGGCTTGTTAGGATAGGACAATGTTTCCTATTAAAGTAAAAACATTTTTTCCTTTGAAATTCAGTGGATAAATCAATTCAGCTTAACAAATACTCTTAATTACAAAAAATACAGATAACTGGCAAGCTTAAAGACCAAGTTTACAACATCTGTTATATTATTATGACTATTTACAATTATTTAGCTCCGGAGAACAGCTTGTTTATGTGGAATTAGTGTAATTGTTGCTGCCTGTCATCTGTGTTGTGGGTTTATCAGTACTCTCAATCTGGCCGTCTGCAGTCGTGGGCTGCAGGTTTACGTGCAAACCAGAAAACCAGAGGAAGAACAACACTGGCTGCCATCCTGTTGACTTCCACAAAAGCCTTTATCTGTTTGCTGTGATTGACATCTTTAAGTCTGAATATAATTTCAATTCAAATGACAGTTGAGAAGAGTCTTACACTGTAAGAAGTAATTAGCTACTTTATCGAAAGCGACAATTTTGAAACCCGTTGTAACATGGAACTGTTAAGTTGACTTAAATTATTTTAGAATTATGCACATAGTTCATTTTCTTAATTTTACTCAATGGACATTATTACGTTATTAAGTAATCTAAAACTTTATTAGGTACACCTGTCCAACTGCTCGTTAACGCAAATTTCTAATCAGCCAATCACATGGCAGCAACTCAGTGCATTTAGGCATGTAGACATGGTCAAGACGATCTGCTGCAGTTCAAACCGAGCATCAGAATGTGGAAGAAAGGTGATTTAAGTGACTTTGAAAGTGGCATGGTTGTTGGTGCCAGACGGACTGGTCTGAGTATTTCAGAAACTGCTGATCTACTGGGATTTTCACACACAACCATCTCTAGGGTTTACAGAGAATGGTCCGAAAAAGAGAAAATATCCAGTAAGCGGCAGTTCTGTGGGCGCAAATGCCTTGTTGATGCCAGAGGTCAGAGGAGAATGGCCAGACTGGTTCGAGCTGATAGAAAGGCAACAGTAACTCAAATAACCACTCGTTACAACTGAGGTCTGCAGAAGAGCATCTCTGAACGCACAACACGTCGAACATTCGGATGGTAGGGTCAGAATTTGGTGTCAACAACATGAAAGCATGGATCCATCCAGACTTGCATTAACGGTTCAGGCTGGTGGTGGTGGTGTAATGGTGTGGGGGATATTTTCTTGGCACATTTTTACCCCATTAGTACCAATTGAGTATCATGTCAATACCACAGCCTACCTGAGTATTGTTGCAGACCATGTCCATCCCTTTATGACCACAGTGTACCTATCTTCTGATGGCTACTTCCAGCAGGATAACGCACCATGTCATAAAGCGTGAATCATCTCAGACTGGTTTCTTGAACATGACAATGTGTTCACTGTACCCAAATGGCCTCCACAGTCACCAGATCTCAATCCAATAGAGCACCTTTGGGATGTGGTGGAATGGGAGATTCGCATCATGGATGTGCAGCCGACAAATCTGCTGCAACTGCGTGATGCTATCATGTCAATATGGACCAAAATCTCTGAGGAATATTTCCTGTACCTTGTTGAATCTATGCCATGAAGGATTAAGGCAGCTTTGAAGGTAAAAGGGGGTCCAACCCGGTACTAGTAAAGTGTACCTAATAAAGTGGCCGGTAAGTGTCAGTATATATATGTATATATATATATATATATATATATATATGTATATGCTGTTCTCAAGGTGAAAATAAACAGACATAACTAAGATAAAAGTTTGTAAACAGCATTGATGAGAGTCAGTAAAAGCAGCGTTCACCCCACATCTGTTGATTGTCATCATCTGTAGCAGTGACGTCCACATGAGTCATACTGAGACACTGATAACATCCTGCAGCTCTCAGTATCATTTCCTTACAGCATCAGGCGGTTGAGTTCCTTTCCATAAAGAATCAGTTTTCTCTGGCTGATAACAGATAAGAGATAATCAGCATCTTTATGAAGCTGTGTCAAGACAAATGCATGAAAACCTGCATTACCGAGTTTAATTCTTTTTGCATTTCTTGATATTTTTGGCATTCAGGCATACTCTTGATGACAAAATTAATAGCCCTCCTGTGAAATTTTAATTATTTTTCAAGTATTTCTCAAGCGCTGTTTACGGAGAGATTGCACTGCAAAAACAGAGGTTTTAACAGAGTTAAAATAAACTCCGAATGAGTGAGCCCAATATTTTCCAACCCGGACTCATTCTGATTATGTACCTCTATATACATTTCTGGAGAGCAAGAAATACGTCACAGGAGGTATGTTTTTTTGCAGTTTTTGTTTTCACGAATCCACCAGAGGCCGCTGTGTACGCTTTTTGAGATCTCAAATTTCTCTCGCAAGTGCCATTCGTGCCTGTTCTTCTCACGTAAATCCACCAGAGGCCGCTATCTACTGACTGACTGACCGACCGATCCCTCCAACCACCCCCTTCCCTAAACCCAACTCATAATGTTTTAAAAAGCACCAATTGACCAGTGCAAATTCTTTGAAATTCTTCAGCAGGATAGCGCTTCTTCTCATACTTCAGCCTCCACATCAAAGTTCCTGAAAGCAAAGAAGGTCAAGGTACTCCAGGATTGGCCAGCCCAGTCACCAGACATGAACATTATTGAGCATGTCTGGGGTAAGATGGAGGAGGAGGCATTGAAGATTAATCCAAAGAATCTTGCTGAACTCTGGGAGTCCTGCAAGAATGCTTTCTTTGCCATTCCAGATGACTTTATTAATAAGTTATTTGAGTCATTGCAGAGATGTATGGATGCAGTCCTCCAAGCTCATGGGAGTCATACACAATATTA
This sequence comes from Danio jaintianensis, assembly GCA_903798115.1. NCBI lineage: Eukaryota > Metazoa > Chordata > Actinopteri > Cypriniformes > Danionidae > Danio > Danio jaintianensis. The sequence continues at coordinate 5,120,486 of CAIGQV010019270.1, forward strand.
ATTCTTTTTCCACTGCACCATGACTTTATATTCTATACTGTACATGATTTCTGTTAAATGACAAGACCTTTGTCTAAGTAAAGTCAGATCTTACTGTACTAATTAAATAATTAATAATCGAGGCATGATCATATTTTATTTTGGTAAAATAAGCGTAATCTAGAGGCCTTTGCCTTTCATATAAGCCACTTCTATACCAAATGACCAACTAGAAATCAAGTTATTATTTGTTGTTCTTAAAACTTGGATAGGCGACAAGACTTTTGTCAGGTAGTGTATATATCCATGCCTAATATTAGATGGCCAGATACATTTTTTATAAATTGTTAAAATATTGGTGTCTGTGATGCAGCATGTACAGAGACTGTTGTGTACACCATGATTTTATATAAAATTTACTTTAATGTGTAATATGACTAAGAAGTGGTCATAAACGAATATTTTCTCAATTCAAATGAGTAGCGGCTTGGACGCGGAAACAGTATTCCATACGCCACGTCACAATAGGTTAATTAGGTTAACTAGGGAAGTTAGTTTACAGTTTGTATGAAGCCTGATCCTCTATTTTACATCATCTGTCTTGCAGGTGTCATAAACCGAGAATGCAAATGCATTCATGCACAGTTAAACTTTATTTTGTAAGTGGTAACAAAAGAGCTTTGTTCAATAAAACCAATTGCATTCTCACCTAAAAGATAAACATTAAATGGTGCATTTTCTGAGGTAAATTATTTAAATAAAGAAATGCAAATCACTGGTGAAATTATTTCTATTTGAGAAATAGTATGTACTGTCATCATGGCAAAGATAAAATAAATAATTTATTAGAAATTAGTTATTAACTATTTTGTTAAAAAAATAAAATCTTCTTTCATTTAAACAAAAATTGGGGAAACAAATATACAGGGGGGGCTAATAATTCAGGAGGGCTAATAATTCTGACTTGTACATTTAACTTATTTTGTTTTACTAATAGCTATTAAATGACTTAAATAGGAACAGAGCATCCATATTCAAAAGTATCCAATACTTCCCAACAACACCCCAAATTCGAGTTCAGCCACGATCACAAACCCTCAAAAACAGCCACTGTCCTAGTTAGACTCTCCTAAGAGGCTCATCTAATCCACTCTGATCACCTGAGCCCAACTCAATGCCACATTTTTACCTAAACACACCTGACTATTTCCCATGCATGAGCTTCCTTCTCGTTTCCCTCATCCTTTAGCTTCCATTGTTCCTATAGCTTTTTTTCCCCAAGCAGGAATCTGACCCAGCTGAGACCCTGCAGATTTGGCACTGAATTCGATATTTTTGCCCCAAAAGCCTGCACTTACCTAGGGGCGAGCGAGGAAGGGCCTGGATGAAACGACCAGGCTCCATTAGTTGATCTGGCTCAACTAGTTGCAGATGAGGGACAGACTGGGCCTGAGGTGTTGTCAGAACCCATGTGTTAGTTAAATGAGTCCGGCTTTTAACCCATCTGCTGAAATGACTGGGTACATCCCTCAACGCACGGGCATGGTGTTTTGGGGCCAACATGCTTCTGCCACCTGGCCCTCATTCTTAATCCATACAATCACAAACATTTATGATATATGGCAATTCTTTCTCAGAATAAATCAAATATGTATGTCTGTGCGCTGAAATGCTTCTTGACAAGTAAAAAGAGATTGTAGTTTTTATTGTAAAATTAGAATATAAATAAATAAAACAAAAATATACTAATACTGTAAACTGAAAAAACTGTAATAAATTTAATGAAACTGTTTGAGTAATACATATATTTTTTCTGTTTAACATTTACAAATAGCGTTTTTAAATTAATATTTTATTATATAATGTGGTGTCATATGCATCATCTTGATGGTGTTGTATTTTTTTTTTTTACTTGTTACAGTGTACCTTCCAATTGTTGAAATGTTTGCTTAAAGTTTATTGTCAGTATATTGTAAAAGTAATATATATATATATATATATATATATATATATATGTATATGTGGATTTTAGCTAAATTTCAGTTTATAAAATATGACTTTCTTTTAGTGTAAATTTAATTTAAATAATTTAAAATTGTAAATAATTTTGACTATAAATAATAATCAACTGTCCAAGTATCCAGGTTTTAGGAAGAACAAATGATAACTTGACTTCTAGCTGATCATTTGGTATCAGAAGTGGCTTATATGAAAGGCAAAGGCCTCTAGATTACACTTATTTTACCAAAATAAAATATGATCATGCCTTGATTTTTAATTATTTAATTAGGACAGTAAGGTCTGACTTTGCTTAGGCAAAAGTCTTGTCACTTAAAAGAAATAATGTACAGTATAGAATATAAAGTCATGCTGCAGTGGAAAAATAATTAATATTGTGTATGACTCCCATGAGCTTGGAGGACTGCATCCATACATCTCTGCAATGACTCAAATAACTTATTAATAAAGTCATCTGGAATGGTAAAGAAAGCGTTCTTGCAGGACTCCCAGAGTTCATCAAAATTCTTTGGATTCATCTTTAATGCCTCCTCCTCCATCTTACCCCAGACATGCTCAATAATATTCATATCTGGTGACTGGGCTGGCCAATCCTGGAGCACCTTGACCTTCTTTGCTTTCAAGAACTGCAATGCTTCAGAATAAGACTGAAGTATGAGAAGGAGTTCTTATCCTGCTGAAGAATTTGCCCTCTCCTGTGGTTTTTAATGTAATGGGCAGCACAAATGTCTTGATACCTCAGGCTGTTGATGTTGCCATTCACTCTGCAGATCTCTCGCACGCCCCCATACTGAATGTAACACCAAACCATGATTTTTCCTTCACCCAACTTGACTGATTTCTTTGAGAATCTTGGGTTCATGCAGGTTCCAATAAGTCTTCTGCAGTATTTGTGATGGTTAGGATGCAGTTCAACAGATGATTCATGGGAAAAATCTACCTTCTGCCACTTTTCCAAATGATCAACTAGAAGTCAAGTTATATTTCTTTATTTATTCCTTTTAACAAGGCATTGCTGCCTGTTAGCTACATTTAAAAAATTATATTATTAAAAGAATTTATATTTAGTTTTTTTCTAATAATGTTTGCCACTGACAGCTGGCCTCCTAATTTTGGATCCAGAAAAAGGGGAAAAGGTTTCCAGTGTCCTCTGGCTGAATGTTAATTAAAATTCTCACAGTATAATAATCTTATAATTATCTTTTTCTACGGGGCCGCTGCTCATTTGAGTGTTAGTATAAATCCCACCACTGTAAACACGATCTTAATTTTCCTCCCAAAGGATTTCCTCGTTGGCACAAGTGCAGCTATATCATGTAGGATCCAAGAAAATGAATGAAGCCCCTTGGCACCGAATCTAGTTTATGAGCAGTATCTCATTTCAGTAAAAGAACTATATCAAATTATAATGCCAATACACTCTGTCACTGTTTTCTAAACTGCAGACACTCTGTAATGTTTGTCAGCAAATAAACTGTTGGTTGTAGTACATTCAGTTGGTTCCAAACAGGTACTTTCAGGATTAAAACTGTCAGCCTGTGTAGAAATCCAAAATAAAGAACGATTTATAAACACTTGATTATTTGTTCTTAAGGAAATAATGTGATCTTCATCAATCAAAATTTGAAGGGATTTTAGTTTCAACTGTATCATACTAGTAGAACGGAGTTTTACAAAATAACCAAGGCACTTCAACAGAAATCCTTTATTTTGTGGAAAACACAGTGATAAAATTTAGAGATGATTGTAGCCTGACAAAAAGATTACTACTAACATTTTCTCAAGGTTTTCTGAAGGACATCACTCTGCTGTGCTGTGATCTTCACTCAAAAAATGATGTTTGTTGTTCATTCAAACTACTTATTTAAAATGAGCTGAAACAACACAAATCTTGAGGTATTTTTGGGACTACTTAATTGATTTATGTTCAATAAGTTAACTTAATTCCTTTATGTTGTCCCAACACAAATTGATTGTGTGGAACCCAGCATTTTTTACAGTATTGTTTTGCTAACTGTAGTGGCTTCTTATTCCAAACTTTGTCAAGAATTTTTCAGAGATTTTCAATCAGGTTTAGATCAGGACCTGCTTTTTCATTGTTTCAGTGTTTTCAGGAACTGCTTTGCGCCTTTTGCTATGTCACAGTGGACTCAGTATCCTGCATGAAATTTACTTTCTGGTTGAAAGATGAACACTGGGAAGGAAACACAGGTTGCTGAAGAACAACTTGTCATGTAACTGTATAAGAGACCCAGCTACTGATGCAGAAAACATCACCAAACCTTGACATCTTTACACACTTTGGATTCAGTTTTCCACCAGTTTGATGGACATAATGTTAAAATAAATGAAACTTGTTTTTATCACTAAAATGAACTTTGGACCAGTTCGCACATCATGATTTTGCCAAGTATGATGTGATATTGAATTAACATCTATGTTGATCCTGGAACATCATTTTTGTTCAAAATGTAATCCATACCCCTAAACCCACCATAACTGTACATTTTTCGCAAAATCAGAGGGGAATAATAGTTGGATAACAATCATGTAGAAGTGCATAAACCTAACCGTAAGCTTAAACTTAACATAAAATGTATACGTATCTCTTAATTCTGATTGGTTAATCGGAATGTTATTCCAGGATTAACATAGATGTTAATGCAGGAACATGTCCTACTTGGTGAAATCATGTTGGCGGGACCAGTTCCCTGTCCATAATTAGCAAAAGTCAGTTAGTCTTTTAATTATTTTGAATCTTTCTGAAAGGTTCAGTCATTGCAGAGGCTTTCAGTCTAAATGTTCTTAAACATCAAGACTGTATGTTGGGATCTGATTCTTACCCTGTTCAGTGTTGAACTGGTGAGAAATTACCTTTGGGTTGTACTACTTGCCCATTAAGTATCTCTGCATTATCTTGTCCTCTCATGCATTGTTCTTTAAGGATCACCATATTTTTTCGTGGGACGTGAATGAGTTAGTGACGTTGTAAAGATGCAGTATTCTAGAAATCACAAATTTGTAAGGTTCAGTTTCTCTTGCTGTGGCTAAAAGGGTCATCACTTTTGTCTTATTCTGGAAAACTGAGGGTTTCAGTCACTTTACAAAGGCTCGGCATCTTGCAGAATCAGTGAAAACTGTAAAGTTAGGCTCTCAGTTAATAACGGTTTGACAGATAATGAAGGAATTTCCCACCAGGTGCCAGATTAACACCAATAACTGAATCTAAGGCCATGTCCACTTAGTTTTATATACAGGGTTTTCCCCGCTTTCATTTTTAAAAACGATCTGTGATGTATGTTAAAGGCACACCAAACAAACAGGCAGCAACAATGACACTTTTATGCTGGGTTCACACCAAACAGGGAATTAAGTATTTGCACGAGTAAATTGCATACAAATCAATGAAAACGTGAGAACAGAGGCGAATTATAATCCCGCGGTTGAACGACACATAATATGTGATGCATTTGCTGGGAATGTGAGGAATTTTGCCTCATTCACATCTTCCGCATTTGGTGTGAACCCAGCCATGTTTGCCAATCAGAAAGGAGAAAACAGCACGCATGCTGACATCATGAGGCGAAAACTCCAGTTGTAGTGTCCACACAACTACCCTGTACCCAGAGTTTTGGAAAATCTTCACCCTGGCCAGAGTTTTTTAGAAAGTTTCAGTCACCTGATACTGTCTTTTTATGTGGACAAACAGCAAAACTGCGTAGAAAAAAATGTGGTTTCTTAATTAAGAAGTTCGTAAGAATTAAGAAGTGCGAGTTCTTAATTTAAAAAAATTATAGTTCGGAGCTCATGAAATGCACAAAAAACTGCTCTTTTACTGCTGTTAGGATAACTTCAAATGTCATTTTTATTTCCACCGTATCTTCCGGTGACAGATAAAAACTCATAATACCTTTTTGGATAGATGTAGAATGAAATTATCATTTTTCCTACACTAAAACCGTTAGCTATGCTCAGCTGTGACTGAGAATAGCATTGCTCTGCTGTCTTTGTCAGCCTCCAGTGCTGAACCATGCAGAGTTTCCAATGTACTCTTGGGGTCTGCAGTATATTTTTCCACTCAAAGGTCAAGAGAAGCCTGTAGTCCAACAGGCTATCTGCCAACAGGATCTCCTGCAGGACTGCTGTATGTTCCAGCCTGACTCGCAGCATCACCAGGGCCCTGGCCCTCACCAACCCTGACATCTGTGTCCCAGAGTTGCGGTTCCTGCGTCTACATGTGGACGTGCAGTAAATGATGGGTTTGTGAAGAGCAGTGGCAGTGATGGATGGTATGTGGCTAACCAGGCTCACATAATTACAGGACCAAACCAGGGCTCCAGGGCCCCGCCCCAGCTTTCTGGGAAATGGAAGCGCAGATGTAGCTGTAGAAGAAACACCAGGACAAAATGGCATGTGTAGCCCTAATCGACTGCCATTTAGAATGTGCGTGCACCACTCACACAGCACTGCCATTTTAAGATTATGAGTTAGCGTTTATGGGATTTGAGAAGTACTTTGGACTCACTCAAGTGCTGAGTTGTTGCCAACATGTCCAGAAGCCCCAGGGCGACTTTACTGTCTTGTGTTTCTGTTCTTGACTTATGAAACATTTTTGACTTTTATTAAATGATTATTATTAAACGATTAGTTCACCCAAAAATGTAAATTCTGTTATTAATTTCTTACCTTCATGTCATTCCAAACCCCTGAGACCTTAGTTTATCTTCGTAACACAAATTAAGATATTTTAGATTAAAGCAGAGAGCTCTCTGACCCTCCTTTAATAGCAACGGATCCGAGATGTTCAAAGATCTGAAAAGGACACAAGAAGAACACATTTGTGTGCTAAAAAATGGTAAATATAACCAAAGTCCCTTTAAGGCAAGTCATTTTACTCGGTGACAATCTTTGAAACTCTTTTTGGGCAGTATTTTCATGTTCTTTTGTTTGAATGGGGAAACATCAAATTTTCCTAAACTGTTTGCCAAGCTTGCGAAAATAATTTCATATTAGGAATCACCAATAAAATTAAACAATTTTTGTCTCTTAAGTTTCAATTCTAAACATTAAAATCACTCAAAATCAGCATTTTTTTTCAGGTTGCCCAATCGGATGCGCATGGGAATTAGATCACGACACCAACCTCCTTTATGGATGTTTCTGTTTATGTGTTACACATTATTATCCCATGAATAATGCCTCGTCCAATCACGCTGGTCTTCTGAAGTAATTCCCAACTTGGTCTTGATGGCTAATCTTCTTTCAAAATGACAGTGACCTTTTTGATTAAAACTTTGTGGGTGTTCGAGTGGGTGTACGTTAAATTATTTGTCATTCATGCAGTAAATTTAAACCAAGCTCGTGCAGCACTGAACGAATACATACAATTTTTTGTGGATGTAATCGAAAGCGTAACATGCATTTAGTTGTTGTTTGAGGCCGTTTGGTGATTTCAGTCATCATATAGTAGGCATCTGTCATCTTCATCATAAGTGACAAGCAGTCTAAACAGTCTCAGTCATCGTGTGTAATGATTTAGCCTCTTTTTAGACCTTTAGGCATCTTCTTTCACTTTTACTGCCTCCACACTGTACATTGCGCCTTTTTCAATTTAATTGGATCGGAATCACGGGACTGATTATTCTACTAAGCCAAAAACCGCAGACAAGAACAAATAGGTTAAAAAAAGTCTAATTTTACTCAAGTAAAAATACAATTACACATTTGTTAAACTACCAGTGTTGGGGAAAGTTACTTTTGAGAGTAATGCATTACAATATTAAGTTACTCCCCAGAAAGGTAATTAGTTGCATTACTTAGTTACTTTTTATGGTAAGTAATGCGTTATGTTACTTTTGAGTTACTTTTGCGTTACATTTTCTTACCTTTACCTTTTCTCTTTCGGAACTTTCAGGTTTTTTTCCCTTCTTTTTTAAATAGAGGAAAGTAATTAGTTGCATTACTTAGTTACTTTTTATGGTAAATAATGTGTTACGTTACTTTTGAGTTACTTTTGCGTTACATTTTCTTACCTTTACCTTTTCTCTTTCAGAACTTGCAGGGTTCCTTTTTAAATAGAGGATCTCTGCAATTAGCAACACACTGTATAACCTACACCTTCCTTTACCTTAAACAAATATCAAAAATAATAATGTAGGATAATGGTAATCTTCTGAGAACTTCCTGACCCCAGAGCTATACATGCTGTATATACAGATCATTGATTGAGTTTAAAGCAATGTGTTTGCTACTTTTGTATATTTTGTCTTATTAGTTATGTTTAGTTTCCTTTTCTTCGATAAATTTTAAGAAATGAGTATACTTCCATCGCAGCAATGTAACACTCTGGCCTGCCGTCTTGGTTTCTGTCTGTTCCCACGGGGATCGTGTTCTCTCATTGAGTGCGTGATTCAACGTGACTACATCAATTTAAATTCAGCTATAAAAAGTACTCAATTACAGTAATTTGAGAATTTGTAATTCATCACTCTACACCACTGGTCATTAGTCATTACCAAAGCCAAAACTGCAACTAATCTAACAAATACAACTTTAGATCACAGTCCAAATATTTGTACTTTATATCCAAATTAATATGTTGGGGAAAAACATGAAAAGGGACGGCACGGTGGCTCAGTGGTTAGCACTGTTGCCTCACAGCAAGAAGGTCGCTGGTTCGAGTCCCTGCTGGGCCAGTTGGCATTTCTGTGTGGAGTTCGCATGTTCTCCCTGTGTTGGTGTGGGTTTCCTCCGGGTGCTTTGGTTTCCCCCACAGTCCAAAGACACGCAGGATAGGTGAATTGGATGAACTAAATTGGCTGTAGTGTATGAGTGTGTGTGAATGAGTGTGTATGGGTGTTTCCCAGGACTGGGTTGTGGCTGGAAGGGCATCCACTGCATAAAACATATGCTGGAATAGTTGGCAGTTCATTCCGCTGTGGCGACCTCTGGTAAATCAGAGACTAAGCTAAAGGAAAATGAATGAAAAACATGAAAAATCAAGAGAAAAAAAAAATATATATAACATTTAATTGAAATTTTAATAGTTTTAACTTTTTTTTTGCAATAACTCATTTGAATTTAATTGTATTATCTTTTTATTTCTAAAGACGTTCGGTGACCAAACTCTTATTTTAATGGATATAACTGTTTAGTAAAACTGTTTTGTTTAAATGCACCAAAATTGTTGGCTACATTCACTGAGAAATATTCATTTTCAAAAGGGCCTGTACTCATTTATGCTGAGCACTCCATATATTCATTCAATCATTCATTGTCCTTCGGCTTAGTCCCTTATTTATCAGGGGTCGCCAAAACGGAATGAACCGCCAACTATTCCGGCATATGTTTTACGCAGCAGATGCCCTTCCAGCTGCAACCCAGTACTGGGAAACACCCATATACTCTCACGTTCACACACACTCATGGGCAATTTTAGTTTATTCAGTTCACCTATCCTGCATGTCTTTGGACTGTGGGGGAAACCGGAGCAGCCGGAGGAAACTCACGGCAACACGGGGAGAACATGCAAACTCCACACAGAAATGCCAACTGGCCCAGCCAGGACTCGAACCAGTGACCTTCTTGCTGTGAGGCGACAGTGCTAACCACTGAACCACCATGCCGCCCCCACTCCATATACATATATATATATATATATTTCCATCTGACCCAACCTTTATTCCACTCTAAGAAATCTGGTCACACTAATTCAAGGACACCGATGAAACTTTTTCCAAAAATATAATTTAAAAAATCATCTCTAAACATGCAAATGACTTTTTTTTTTTCTTCTTTTCCTCAGAATGTCTGACAGCTTTCGTTCATATAGATTTTTTTTGTGATGGTCATAGCTAATGAGCACACAACGCTCGCCACTTGACTCAAATTAGCAGCGTGCGCTCCTCCAAACCCGCAAACACCCTTCATCACGGCTGATGTTCAATTTGTATTCCACTTTTCCAACATCTCGCGAATACAAATGAAGACCTGCTTTTCTGAGGCTTTCCAGAGGAGCCTGCATCATTACAGAGAAGGGAAAGTTGCCCGAGAATTCCGTTCCTATTATGCGCTGATAATAATTCAATGTTTCAAACATGAGATCCCCTTAAAAAGTCACCTAAGTGTCTGAGCTCTAAAGAGTGGAACAAAGGAAGGAATGTGGCAGCCCTGCGACTTGACACTGCGCTCCACTGGCTCCAGTGCGTCATGTGCTTAAAAGGGGATTAGAGATAGAGACTGAACTTGCTGTCTGCGGCGTGCCAGACTGCTGGCGTATAGATACTTCTTTTTTTTTGTTTGCAATTCCTTCACTTAGTTTTAAAGAATAATTGGAGACTCCTTAAAGAAGGCTGCTCCATCCTTAAATTTGAATATATACAATTATTAGCCCATTTTTTCTTTTTCAAATATTTCTCAAATGATGTTTAACAGAGCAGGGAATTTTTTCACAATATTTCCTATAATGTTTTTTCTTTTGGAGAAAGTCTTTGTTTTATTTTGGCTAGAATAAAAGCCGTTTTTAATTTTTTTTTTAACATTTTAAGGTCAATATTATTAGCCCTCTTAAGCAATATTTTTTCTGATTGTCTACAGAACAAACCATCATTATACAATGACTTGATGTACTATCATCATGGCAAAGGTAAAAGAAATCAATGATCACAAATTAGTTATTTAAACTATTATGTTTAGAAATGTGTTGAAAAATGTACACTCACCGGCCACTTTATTAGGTACACCTTACTAGTACCGGGTTGGACGCTGTTTTGCCTTCAGAAATGCCTTAATCCTTCGTGGCATATATTCAACAAGGTACTGGAAATATTCCTCAGAGATTTTGGTCCATATTGACATGATAGCATGACGCAGTTGCTGCAGATTTGTCGGCTGCTCATCCATGATGCGAATCTCCCGTTCCACCACATCCCAAAGGTGCTCTATTGGATTGAGATCTGGTGACTGTGGAGGCCATTTGAGTACAGTGAACTCATTGTCATGTTCAAGAAACCAGTCTGAGATGATTCGTGCTTTCCCCCACACCATTACACCACCACCACCAGCCTGAACTGTTGATACATGCTTTCATGTTGTTGATGCCAAATTCTGTAAAATCTCTTTTACGTCTCTTTTAACTTTATTAAAGCTAAACAGATTATATTTGGGGGTAAGAGGGTGCCAGAATTTACTGATGTTCTTGTGTATAAGCATTGAGAAAGGATACTAATTAAGCATATTTTGTGAGCTTCTGAGATTTGAAGACAGCGTGTTTAAAAAGGGCACATAAACGCGACTTGTGAAAAATAAATAAATTCCTCGTTATTATTAACAAAGCAGCATAATTATCACCCCTATATTGTGAGGTCTTAGAGCAGGGTTACGTGGAGAATGTGCTTCACTAGGCTGCTTTTAAATGATCTTTATAAAGATGACAGCTGAGCTGCACCTTGCGCTTTTTAAGAGACAAAAGAAGTTTTCAATATGCTTCACATTTTTTGCTTCCATTCGTTTACTGGTGTTCATGAAGAAGTAAATAATAAAATACAATTAAAAACTACTACTACGAATAATGATAATTATTATTATTATTTAAAAATACAATATATAAAAATAACAAGAAAACAAAATAATACAAAAATATAGGGAATTAAATACAAATAAAAAAAAGCTTATGAATGTTCACAATAAAATAATAATAATAAATAATTAAAGTACAATATATAAAAATTACAAATAAGCAATATTTGTATTATTATTAACAATAATACACTATAATAATACACTATAATATTAATAATAATAAATATAAAATACAATATATAAAAATTACAAAAAACAAAATAATAAAACATATTTAAAAATTAAATATAAATTAAAAGGCTAATGCATGTTCACAATATAATAATAAAAATAATAATAATAACACTTTTAAAATACAATATATTAAATAACTAAAAAACTTAATAAACAAAAATATAAAAAATTATATAAAATTGAAGCTAGTGAATGTTCCCAATATAATAATAATAATAATCATAATAATAATAATAATTTAAAAATACAATATATTATTATTATTAATACACTATAATAATATAAATATATGATATAATATGAATATTATATGAGATTATTATTACATAATAATATAAATATAATATAATAAATTATTATTAATAATAATTATTATTACACTTTTTAAAAACAAGACAATATTTTTATTCATGAAAATAATCAAATAATCATTTTAGTAAGAAAAAAAATAGTTGTTTCTTTTTCCCCAAGCCACCTCATTCATTCATTCATTCATTTTCTTTTCGGCTTAGTCCCTTTATTAATCTGGGGTCGCCACAGCGGGATGAACCGCCAACTTATCCAGCATATGTTTTACGCAGCGGATGCCCTTCCAGCTGCAACCCATCACTGGGAAACATTCATACACACTCATTCACACACATACACATACGGACAATTTTAGCTTACCCAATTCACCTATACCACGTCTTTGGACTTGTGGGGGAAACCGGAGGACCCGGAGGAAACCCACGCGAACACGGGGAGAACATGCAAACTCCACACAGAAATGCCAACTGACCCAGCCGAGGCTCGAACCAGCGACCTTCTTGCTGTGAGGCGAATGTGCTACCCACTGCGCCACCGCGTCGCCCCTCCAAGCCACCTCACCCTTTAAAATTAATTTGTTAGTACCATAAAATATTACATGAAGATTACAGTAATGGGATTCCCAGCATTGTGATCCCTTTTCTTCTATGCATCACTTGCAGACCGATCTGATGCTCTCATTCAAAATATATGGTCACATGACACTGTTGACAGCTTCATAGATTAGTGATGTGACATCATTTTTCAAGATGTATTTTCTCTGAGATTGCATTCACAAGGAGTGTTAAGCATTTATGTGGTACAGTAGATTTACTTTCCATCCTCTTCCTTTTAAAGCACGATTCTCTACATTTTGTCAAACAGAAGATTTTACTCTGCTATAGTATTTCCTTTGTTCCAGTTCTCTGAGCCGCTATTCAATTAGAAACCACTGCTCCATACGTTCCTGATTTATTGTCTGTTTCCACAAATAGACAAGAAAACAATGGCCTCATAAATTAGATTCCCGACTAATTAAAGTGCCCTCCTCTGTGAAGATTCCAAGCAACTCCAGCAGCCGCTTTTACAAAACAAAATGTCATTTATTAATTTCTTGGTTCCATAATGTGTGATCATTTATTATAGAAAAATTAAACGCTACGCAAAGTGTGAATGTACAATGTTCCGCCAAAATATTCTACCAAAGTCTGAAATATACAATATTGGTGAATTAATTTGAATTATTTACATAGGGACAGACTTACATTATGAATACTGAAATCGTGGCATTAACATGTTGATTATTTTATATTCAGTTGTATCAATGGCGTATGTTTCATTCACATGTACTAAATGTTGTTAACTCATTTGCTTAATATGAAATTATATATATATATATATATTTAAGTATTTAGTATTAAAGAATTTAGCTAAGGGTTTTCTCTTAAAACGTCTTCACAAAGCTGCCGAGACCTACTTTACTAAAGAATAGAAAGAAGTCTTAAAAGTGACCTATTATGCAAAAATCACTTTTATAAGGTGTTTAAATACAGTTGTGTGGCAACACTCTGGGAATATAACCAGCTTCTACTGGTAAAAAAATCATTTATTCAATTTTTTTATAGTCACACTTGATAAAAACTCTGCAGAAACACTTTGATTGACATTCTCCCTTTGTATGTGTAACCAGAGAGAGAAAGCCCCGCCCATTAGTGATGATCTCGCCAATATTAGCCTATAGCAGTGGTCCCCAACCTTTTTATCACCGTGAACCGGTCAACACTTGACAATTTTACCGTGGACCCGGGGGTGGATTTTGTAGGTTGCTAGGTGACCATCAACCATTTTCTTAAAGGATGACAAGCTGACATTGCTGTCACTTTGATACAAGTTTTATTTATGGAGAAAATTACAAAGCACTGCAGTGTTTGGGTGTTCTGTGTTTGTCTGAGATAATTAGTCTTCCGAATACCGTATATTCCATATGAAGCTGACCGGTCAGTTCTTGTGACGTGACTCATGGTGCGCTCACTGCATTCATTCAACAGGGGTGTCTGGAAGGCGCGAATGCGTAAGCAAGCCACGCATCTCCATTGGAAATAACGAACTTGCACGAACTCTAGAAAAGATGCGATATGCGAACGGCCCCTAAAAGGCCGCCATCATTTGTGATCTCCAGCAGATTTTTCAAAATAAAAGATCGTTCAGACTCAGATAATAAATAAAAGAGAAATAGTTAATGATGGTTGAGGACCACTGGCCTATAGACAGTCCTGAGTGAGAAACAGCCATCCACCATTAGAGTTTTCACCTGCTGAAGATAATGTCAGGGACTAAGAGGATTATAAATGTGGAGATTTAGATGCACAAATTAACACTGCCTTCTTCTGAGACACTTTATTTGACATTTTCAGTTTTCCACAGAGATAACGTTAGTCCTGTTGTGAATCTGCCCCTATGCTGATGCACAGGCATTTGTAGCTCCACCCTCTTTTGAAAATCTCATTTAAATTTAAAGCGACAGTCACCAAAACGGCACAATTTTGTGAAGCTGCTTTGGAATGATAATTATTTTGAAAAGCTCTATACAAGTAAACTTTAATTAAATTAAATTTAAGTGAGTTTCCACTCGTATTTACATAATATGTGAACGCCCCCTTAAGGTACTATGAGATACACATTTGTACTTTTTAGGTATCGATATGTACCTTTAAGTTATAAATGTGGACATGTTAGGTACTAAAGCAGTGTTTCTCAACTACGTTCCTGGGGGACCACCAGCTCTGCACATTTTCCATGCCTCCTTAACCAAACACACCTGATTCAGATCATCAGCTCATTAGCAGAGACTGAAAGACCTGTAATGGGTGTGACAGACAGAGGAGACATCCAAAACATGCAGTGTTGGTGGTCCTCCAGGAACATGGTTGAGAAACACTACTAAAGGGAAGGTACCGCCCAAGTGACAGGTTGTGTACCTTTATTTCTGAGTGTAACTGAACTTTCAACAAATATTTGCCCCTGTATTCTAGTAAAATGACATTTTGGAATTCGTTAGAGTTTAGATTTTGTTTCTATAATATGATGTTGAGTCTTAGCTTACGAAGCACAAAAAAGCACTTAATTGTTAAAATAATAGTTCACCCAAAACTGAAAATTCATTTACCATTTATTGACCTTTTACTTGTTCCAAACATTTTCTTTTTTCTATTGAATACAAAAGAAGATATTTTGAAGAAAGCTGGAAACCTGTAACCATTGACTTTCATAGTATTTGTTTTTCCTACAGTGGAAGTCGATGGGTGGCATGGTGTTCTCCCCGTGTTCGCGTGGCTTTCCTCCGGGTGCTCCAGTTTCCCCCACAGTCCAAAGACATGCGCTATAGATAAACTGAATACACTAAATCGGCCACAGTGTATGAGTGTGTGTGTGTATGGGTGTTTCCCAGTACTGGGTTGCGGCTGGAAGTGCATCCGCTGTGTAAAACATATGCTGGAATAGTTGGCGGTTCATTCCGCTGTGGCGACCTCTGAAATAGAAACTAAGCAGAAGGAAAATGAATGAATGAATGGAAGTCGATGTTTTCAGCTTTCGTCAAAATATCCTCTTTTGTGTTCAACAGAAAACAAAGTGTCTTATAAAAGTCTAGGACCATTTGAGGGTGAGTAAATAATGAGTGAATTTTTATTTTTAGGTGAATTATCCCTTTAATGTTCAGATATCTCTTAAATTGTGTTAATATTTTGCTGATTTATTTAAATAAAATGTAACTACTGTATACATTGTAAAAAATATGTGTTAATGAACAGTTTCTGTATTTTGTGATTCACAAGTGTTTTCAGGCGGTTCATTCCGCTGTGGCGACCCCAGATTAATAAAGGGACTAAGCCGAAAAGAAAATGAATAAATGAAAACAAGTGTTTTCAGTTTATTTATGGTTGTGAATTGCAATATGGGATGTTGATCTCTGCTCTGTTGACTTTTGATGTTGAAAATTCGACTCTACAGTTTAACAAAGTGACTTTTATTGGCCTTTTAGTAGTTTGAAATAATATAATGTATAAGAAATAATATATTGAGAAATGAGTCTGTTAAATAACAAAATGTACTGTCAGTTTATTACAAGGTATTTGTAGCATAATATACAACACCAACCCAGACAATATATCACTTTAAAATATTTAAAATGTTCATATAAGTCACCTATTTTTACTTTTTAAAGGTTAAAAGTTGTTGGGAGAAAGATTGAGGTCCCATAATGCAATCCAAAGGCATAAATAAACAAGGAAAAATAAAACCATGAATCACAAAATACAGATTTATTTTATCATTTACAGATATTTTTTACAGTGTATGTACACACACAAATGGCATCAAATTCAGGTCAGGTCAAGCATGTTTCAGAAACTTCCAGAGTGCACTGCAACAAACAGTTACAGGGTAATCAATAAAATAAAAATGTAATGGGCAGGTTACCATTTTACTCTGTAAATCATAAAGAAAGAAATCATTCAAATATCATTTACAACACATTTGAAAGGTAATTGAGGTTGCTTGAGTACCATATGGTTGATAAAGAGGTTGAACGAGGATGACTGCATAGCGGAGGTCATGCTGGTCATCTCATTTGCACACTATAATTTACATACTGGCCAGAAAATGTGTGATAAGAAAACAGTTTCTGATCTGAAAGAACATCTGCATTAATATTGCTCTCTTGAAAAGATCGAGCACATTGAAAAACAAATTGCACTAGATAATACTAATCCTGGAAGAAGAAATAATAATCTCGAGTTTCTGATGGCATTACTTTAGTAATCCCTACAACTTCTCAATTAAATTCAAGATGTCACAAAACCTATTTGTACAGTTGCAATCAGAATTATTAAACCCCCTTTGAATTTTTCTTTTTCAAATATTTCCCAAATGATGTTTAACAGAACAAGGAAATTTTCACAGTATGTCTGATAATATTTTTTCTTCTGGAGAAAGTCTTATTTGTTTTATTTTGGCTACAATAAAAGCAGTTTTTAACTTTTTTAAAACCATTTTAAGGTCAAAATTATTAGCCCCTTTAAGCTATATATTTTTTTCGATAGTCTACAGAACAAATCATCTTTATACAATAACTTGCCTAATTACCCTATCCTGCCTAGTTAACCTAATTAACCTAGTTAAGCCTTTAAATGTCACTTTAAGGTGTATAGAAGTATCTTGAAAAATATCTGGTAAAATATTATGTACTGTCATCATGGCAAAGATAAAATAAATCAGTTATTAGAAATGAGTTATTAAAACTATTATGTTTAGAAATGTGTTGAAAAAATTCTTCTCTCCGTTAAACAGAAATTGGGGAAAAAAATAAACAGGGGGGCTAATAATTCAGGGGGTTTAATAATTCTGATTGCAACTGTATATTCAACTATAATAGAAGTAGCTATTATGTGATGTAAAATGCAAACATGTACAAAAAACTTACAACTGCAACTTTAAAAATGTTAAAAATTTATAAAGATTTCTGAAATTTTAAGAACAGCATACAATTTGGTGGAACGGATCCTTTTTTATTAAATTTGTGAACACTTTAGAGAAAGAAAAGAATACTGATTATTAAGTAGTTTATTAGCAGTGTTGGGTGAAGAGTCTATTTATTTATTCATGTAAATGTAAGTCAAATAACGTTTGCATATTCAATAATACTGCTTTTCCCAGTGATGGGTTGCAGCTGGAAGGGCATCCGCTGCGTAAAACATATGCTGGATAAGTTGGCGGTTCATCCCGCTGTGGCGACCCCAGATTAATAAAGGGACTAAGCCGAAAAGAAAATGAATGAATGAATAATACTGCTGAAATGAATATAAAAACTAAGTAAATATATACAATACAGTTTGCAAAGTAATATTTTCTGTCTTTTAGCAGATAGATATATTATATGAGAGTGGTTTTAAATGAATTTGCATTGTAAACCTTAAATAAACATTTTATTTCATGGGTTACGTTTTTAGTTGCTATACTCTCAAAATCATTCCACATAAATCCACAGATTTCGTAAAAAAAATTGAGCTGAAATAGAAAAAAATGTCTTTGTCTTATTGCCTTGTCAGCTGAAAAGTAAAGTAAGGGATTACTTTTGAACTAAAACTGAAGGAATTACAGGTACTTATAATATACTGTAATATCTAATAATATACTTAGAATAAATAAATGTAAAGAATTAAGAGTTTAATTTCTATTGTATATGCGTTTATAGAGATATTATGTAGTATTTGGTCGAGTGATTAAATTATTATTGAATAATTACATTACATTTCAGACAAAGTATTTAGAAAAGTCATTTAATACATTGTTAATAATTTTATTAGTAATTAGTAATCAATTACTTTTTGTCCGACACTGCTTATTAGTATGCATATTATCTGTTTATTAGTACTTATAAAGCACATATTAATGATATATTCTGCATGGCCATATTCTGAATACCCAAACATAAACATAATAACTGCCATCAATGAAAAAATAAATGAATTAGTAGTTTTTTAAGGGGAAAACTTTTGTTTGTTTGATGATTGATTACAATGTGTCCTGTTTATTTAAAACTGTATCTATTTTATTATCATACTTTTTTTTTTTTTTACCATGATTTACTATTACCAACATTTTCTGTCAGGCATATTTACATCAAGAATCACTGATGACATATTAAAAGCACAATAATAATAATATTCATTCATTCATTTTCTTTTCGACTTTGTCCCTTTTATAATAATAATAATCATTATTTTTTTTTATTATTATTTTTTTTTTTTATAACTTTGGTAAAAAAGTAACAGTAAAACTTTAATCCTACACTGTAAAAAATATGCATAGATTAGCAGTTTTCCATATTTTGTGATTCATGTTTTTATTTTTCATTTTTCCATGTTTATTTATGCTTTTGAATTGCATTATGGGAGCTTAATCTTTCTCCCAACAACTTTTAACTTTAATAAGCTCATAAAATTGACTTTTATGAACATTTTTAATAGTTTAAAGTGATATATTGTCTGGGTTGGTGTTGTATATTATGCTACAAAAAACCTTGTAGTGCCAGTATGTTCTGTTATTTTACAGACATATTTCTCTATATATTATTTCTTATACATTATATTATTTCAAACGACTAAAATGTCAGTAAAAAGTCACTTTGTTAAACTGTAGAGTTGAATTTTCAACATCAAAAGTCAACAGAGCAGAGATCAAGCTCCCATAATGCAATTCACGACCATAAATAAGCAGAAAACACTTGTGAATCACAAAATACGGATACAGTGTAGTGTCCATGCTACAGTGTAACTATACATTTAAGCACTGTATAGACCATTTCAATGTGGTGATGTCACTGGCCCATGAACATTTCCTGCTTGTTGTCAAACTATTTTAATAACTGTACCAAGAGGCAACTGAATCATATTCTAACGTTAAAACGGCTGTCGTAACATTATTTATCAATATGTGGACCTTTCAGGATTCTCGGAAGCTATGGAAATGAAAAATGTAAAACAGGAAATATGTTTGGACCATTGTTGTTGTTTACATCCCTCAAAATGGTCTATAATATTAATTAATTACATGTGCTTACTATATGCTTAGGGTTAAGATAAGGGTAAGATTTAGGCTTATGCCCATGCTATTATGCTTCATTTATTGTTATTATTATTATAGTAAGTACAGTTAAAGTCAGAATTATTAGCCCTCCTGAATATATATTTTTCCCCCAATTTCTGTTTACAGCAAGAAGATTTTTTTTCAACTCATTTCTAAACATAATAGTTTTAATAACTAATTTTGTTTTTATCTTTGCCATGATGACAGAACATAATATTTGACTAGATATTTTTCAAGATACTAGTATTCAGCTTAAAGTGCTATTTAAAGGTTTAATTAGGTTAATTAGGCAAGTTAGGGTAATTAGGCAAATCATTGTATAGCAATGGTTTGTTCTGTAGACAATCGAAAAAAAAAATGCTTAACCGGGCTAATAATATTGACCTTAAAATGGTTTTAAAAAAATTAAAACTGGTTTTATTCTAGCCAAAATAAAACAAATAAGACTTTCCCTAGAAGATAAAATATTATAGGTAATACTGTGAAAATTTCCTTGCTCTGTTAAACATATTTTGGGAAATATTTGAAAAAGAAAGAAAAGAAACTAATCACAGGAGGGCTAATAATTTTGACTTCAACTGTATATAATAAGGACACAGTAAAAAAAAAAAAAAAAGTGATTGCAAGGATGGATCTATAGAGGTGTTAATGCAAAACACCACAATAACTCGCAAATCCTGAATCTGCTGGGTGAGGCTGAAAGTCCTCAGGAGGATCAAGCTTCAGAGCATGTCACACTTCACTGACTGACTCTTATATAGAGGCCTTCACTGTTTCAGGGTCAGCGGGTGATTTAGGAACTCTGCGATGAGCGAGATTGAGTTGTCTTGATGCCGCTATACTGTGTGCATGACAAACAGCCCACACCGCGCACTCTTTGGATATCCAGGACTCAAGCGTTAATGAAAGAAATTATTTATTTATTATTTTGTTGAAGATGTAAAGTAATTGGGATGATTAAATTCGATTTGAGCTCATGATATGCGCTCATTGCATAATTATAGAACTGTAAAAAATAATGTGCATAATAGACATTCCTTCTGCTTCTTCTACCTTATTTATTTATTTTAGCAAATTCAATGTACAGTCAAAGTCAAAATTATCATTATTATGATTTTAAATTTCTATTGTTTTTCAAATATTGACGTTTAACAGCCAATCTATCAGGACATTTTCACAGTATTTCCTATAATATTTTTTCTTCTTGGGAAAGCCTTTTTTTGGGCTGGAATAAAAGCAGTTTTTAAAAAAAAAATTTATGGTCTGTTTTAAGGTCAATTTTATTAGCCCCCTTAAGAAATATATATTTTTTCGATTGTCTTCAGAACAAACAACTCTTATCCAAAAACTTGACTAATTATCCTGATTAACCTAGTTAAGTCTTTAAATTACACTTTAAGCTGAATATATACACTCACCGGCCACTTTATTAGGTACACCTGTCCAACTGCTCATTAATGCAAATTTCTAATCAGCCAGTCACATGGCAGCAACTCAGTGCATTTAGGCATTTAGACATGGTAAAAACGATCTGCTGCAGTTTAAACCGAGCATCAGAATGGGGAAGAAATGTGATTTTAGTGACTTTGAACGTGGCATGGTTGTTGGTGACAGACGGGCTGGTCTGAGTATTTCATAAACTACTGATCTACTGGGATTTTCACGCACAACCATCTCTAGGGTTTACAGAGAATGGTCCGAAAAGAGAAAATATCCAGTGAGCGGCAGTTCTGTGGGCGCGAATGCTTTGTTGATGCCAAAGGTCAGAGGAGAATGGCCAGACTGGTTTAAGCTGATAGAAAGGCAACAGTAACTCAAATAACCACTCGTTACAACAGAGATATGCAGAAGAGCATCTCTGAACGCACAACATGTCCAACCTTGAGGCGGATGGGCTAAAGCAGCAGAAGACCGCACCGGGTGCCACTCCTGTCAGCTAAGAACAGAAAACTGAGGCTACAATTGGCACAGGCTCACTAAAATTGGACAATAGAAGATTGGAAAAACGTTGCCTGGTCTGATGAGTCTCGATTTCTGCTGCAAAATTTGGGTGGTAGGGTCAGAATTTGGCGTGAACACCATGAAAGCATTGATCCAGCCTGCCTATTATTAAGATATAAACTGTTTATTAACACTTATTAAGTATGATCTTATTTTACATCCCTAATCATACCCAATACCTAAACCCAACTACTACCTTACTAACTATTAATAAGCAGCTAATCAGTAGTTTATTAAGCTAAAAGTCTTAGTAAATGGTTTGTTAATAGCATGAATTGTACATTAAAATTAGTGTGGCCAAAATTTATTGGCCAGGGACATGCACAAAAACTGCAAATTTGATTTAAAACCAGTATATTACCCTGGGTAAAATCAGGTAGATCTTAAAACTTAAAAAAAGAACAAGAAAACATGTTACAATTTAAAATATACAGGCTCATAATCCCAAAGATTCAAAAACATAAATAAAATTATGTCCTGAATAACCATAATATAATGTCCTAAATGACCATAATAATGTCCTAAATAACAGAAATAAATCGTTTTCTGCATTCAGAAATACATTTAGAAATAAACCCTTTTCTGCAATCAGAAATACAGTTAGAAATAAATGTTGATGTCAGCTTCGAAAGGCTGAAAGTTTTGCCTTCCTTAAACCTTTTCAAACTTTGCTCACTAGAATTGAACTTTTCCAACGTAACTCATTTGCTGGAGGACTGTGCGATGAAGAACCGAGACTCGGTGCTGACCTACAAACGACACCGTTGTCATGTCTATGGCTTTTTTTTGCAGCATCCCGTAAATAGAAGAGTCAGAGTCTCCCCAAATACATAAACAATAATATAAACAGCATATAGGCTGGTTTTAAATGATGCCGTCAGATCTTTCAGTGCAGAGTCAAGCTAATGAAGGCCACTTTTTTCACAGCACCGCGGCTCAGTGTCAGAGACTGTCAGTGTGTATGTACGTGTGTGCGTGTGTATGTGTGTGTGTGTGTGTGGTATGAAGGCAGACACTCGCTCGGGTCCCATGAGAAACCCCCGAAAGAGCCAGCAGTCACAGTCCCACCTGTCAGGGATGAGCTCTGGCATATCTGTGTGTGTGTGTGTGCGTGTGCGTGTGTGTGTGTGTGTGGTAGCGGATGTTGCGCAGGCTTCAAATTGGTCCCTGTGGTGGGAAGCTCTGTGCTCTTCAATATCTTCTCCATGTTGTCTACTGCGTGCTTCAGCAAGATTTGACTGCCTTCAGTCACTGTACATCAAACTGCCAATGAAAAACGGAGAGAGAAAACAAATTGCCTAGAAAACAGTTTGTCTTCTTTTAATGACAAATTATGAGTTAGATGCACCTGATAATGGTTTGTTTAGGTAATTGACCTGTATGTTATTGGATCAGTGGGGTATGTAAGGCTTATGTTTTTGTCCTGTTTATTAATGTGTTCAACAATACATTTCGAATGCACTTGATATGTATGGTTTTTCTATATATAGATAGATAGACAGACAGACAGACAGACAGACAGACAGACAGACAGACAGACAGA
>CAIGQV010019270.1:5144097-5156949 GCA_903798115.1 Danio jaintianensis
AGATAGATAGATAGATAGATAGATAGATAGATAGATAGATAGATAGATAGATAGATAGAGATTTGTATTTTCTATTGGATTCAAGTCAGGTGATTGGCTGGGCCATTCCACAGCTTGATTTTCTTTCTCTGAAATGTAGATGTAGATGTTGGACTGAAGCAGCTAATATTAAAGGTGCAGTATGTAAGTTTGACACGCAGTGGTTGAAGTAGGTATTGCATTCCTGGATCAAAACAAACGCAAGCGCAGGTTTCCAGATAGAGGACCAAGAGGAGCGAGTGACTATCGAGCCTTAAGGCTGATTTAAATCATGTTCTATATAAAACGAATGGCACGCAGTAGAGGGAATATTTTCCATATTAAAAGGAGTTTTTGTTCTAAATCACTCCTCAAATTGATACATTAGAAACAGCTTCTACTTCTTGCAGCTGAAAAACAGAAAACTGACAATGATCACCTCAGGTACACCTCATGCGTTATTCAGTGCTAACTGCTAACAATGTGAGTTTGAATGCCATTTTACATGACATTTATTGCCATACTACTGAAAGCAGCAGCAGATAGTTCACCTCAGATCTTGAAAATAAAATATACCATTTGAAATTGAATTTTAGACTCAAAACCAACACATCAGTGATTCAGCATCTACATTTAATAATGATAAGGAGGTTTCATATGTATTAATTAGATTATAAACCTTACCATTTTGTTAGAGTGCAGTGCAGTAACGTTATTCTGTGCTTCTGAATGGCTACATTTAAATTTCTGTCGTGTTTTGTCTGGTGCAAACAGCCAAGTTTCTTATCACTGCAAATCTCGTCACGAAGCGTGTTGTTAGGACACAGGGTTACAATATAACCTGCTCACCTAATGTTTACGTTCGTAATATTTATATTATTTGCTAATTAATAATCACCTCATGTGGAACTGAATCTGCGTCTCGTTTTGGAGGCTGCTACTGTCCACCGGAGGTCGCATTTTGGTCACAGGCGCATGCTTTGAGAGCCTTTCTGAATAAATGAATGAAATACGCTGTTTTCCACCAAGGCAACCCGGGGTGCTGAAGTATAATTGGCTAAAGTGGCAGTGGGCGGGTTAAAAGAACCAAAACAAAGACAAACGTTCCGGCACGTGATAGACATTTTGAAAGCAGAATATCTGACTTCAGCATTGTTTTTCAGATAAACAAGAATGTTCACTTAGCATGTTTCTTAAATATCTGCAAACATATTATGGTATTTTCATGCTTTAGAAAAGTCAAAAACTTACATACAGCACCTTTAATTCACAGTGATGGAGGGCAGAGGGTTGCTGAAGAACTACTGAGAGATTTCATCTGCTGTCTGGGCTTTCACTGTCTTTCTACACCTCCCTTTCTTCATGTGTTCAATACTTTTTCCCTGCGTCATTTCATTTTAATACGCATAACTTAATTTGTATACTAATTAGATTTGTTTTCTTTGCATATATGGACTTCTTTGGTCATTACCAATATCCGGGGAAAATTTCAAGTCAACAGCACCTTTAGAAATATGTTTTCTGAGAAAAATGGTGACGTGTTCAATACTTATTTCCCCGCTGTATATGGTCACACTTTATTTTAAGGTACAATTCTCACTATCAATAAAACATTAACTATGACTTTTGCCTTAATACACTAATTTTCTGCTTATTAATAGTAATTACCGTAGTTGTTAGGTTTTGATATTGGGTAGGATTAGGGAATAAGATCATGCACAATATGCGCTTTATACGTATTAACAAACAGCCAATATCTTAATAATAGGCCGGTAATAAGCCACTAGTTAATAGTGAGAATTGTTACCACTTTATATGATTTATATGAATGAA
Organism: Danio jaintianensis; assembly: GCA_903798115.1. Classification (NCBI taxonomy): domain Eukaryota; kingdom Metazoa; phylum Chordata; class Actinopteri; order Cypriniformes; family Danionidae; genus Danio; species Danio jaintianensis. The sequence goes on from CAIGQV010019270.1 coordinate 5,145,949, forward strand.
CGAATGAATGAATACATACTACATACATACTACAACCTCAGAAATTTCATATCTTATTTCCAAATCAAAGTCATCTTCCTCTCATTTAGATCCTCTCCCCACTGTTTTGGTTAAAGCCTGTCTCCCTTCTCTCATCCCTCTCATTTCAGCCATTATTCACTCTTCTCTTTCCACTGGAACTGTTCCTGCTTCTTTCAAAACAGCAGCAATTACTCCAATACTCAAAAAACCTGGCTCAGACCCATCTAATTTTAATAACTTACGACCTATTTCTAATCTACCATACATTTCCAAAATCCTTGAAAAAATTGTAGCAACACAACTTCAAACCCATTTATCTCAGAACAACCTGTATGAACAGTTCCAGTCCGGTTTCCGCCCACTTCACAGCACGGAAACTGCTCTTACTAAAATCACCAATGACCTTCTTATGGCAGCTGATTCTGGACTAATATCTATTCTCATTCTCCTCGACCTGAGTGCGGCCTTTGACACCATTTGTCACAGCACCCTCATCAATAGACTATCTTCTCTTGGCATCACCAATATCCCACTTGACTGGTTTAAATCGTATCTCTCTGGTCGTACTCAGTTCATTCAACTCAAATCATTCACTTCTCAGCATTTTACAGTTTCTTCGGGTATACCCCAGGGCTCAGTCCTGGGGCCCCTGCTTTTTATCATCTATCTCCTCCCCCTTGGTAATATTCTCCGTAAATATAAAATACAGTTCCACTGCTATGCAGATGACACCCAGCTCTATCTCTCTGGCAAACCCTCTTCTTGTTTTCCACCTTCATCCCTTACAGTCTGCTTAGCAGAAATCAAATCTTGTCTATCTCTTAATTTTCTCAAATTAAATAGCGCAAAAACTGAGGTTTTGCTTGTTGGTACCAAATCAACACTCTCCAAAACTGACAGCTTTTCTATTTCTATCGATGGCTGTTCCATTTATCCCTCTAAACAGGTCAAGAGTCTGGGTGTCATCCTTGATAGCACCCTATCCTTTGATTCGCATATCAATAACATCACCCGGTCTGCTTACTTCCACCTACGTAACATTAACCGACTCCGCCCTTCTCTTACCTCTCATGCCACTGCTGTTCTTGTCCACAGCCTTGTCACATCTCGTTTAGACTACTGCAACTCCCTTCTCTTTGGTCTTACTCATAAATCCCTCCGTAAACTTCAGTTGGTCCAGAACTCAGCTGCCCGCATTATCACCAGAACCCCTTCTTCTCATCATATCACCCCTGTCCTGCAGCAGCTTCACTGGTTACCAGTTCATTTTCGAATTGATTTTAAAGTTTTGCTGTTAACATTTAAAGCCATCCACAATCTCGCCCCTCCATATTTGTCTGCCCTCATTCACATTGCTGCTCCCTCTCGCACCCTGAGATCTTCTTCCTCCCTCCACTTGTCTGTTCCTTCTGCTCGTCTATCGTCCATGGGCAGCAGAGCATTCAGCCACTCTGCTCCCCGGCTTTGGAACTCACTACCACCTGCCATCAGAAACATTGACTCCCTTACATTATTCAAAACAAGACTCAAAACTCACTTATTTAAGGTGGCTTTTAATACTTAATTGTATCTTGTATACTTTTATATTATTTCTCTTGTTGTTTTACTGCTCTTTTTTTATTGTACGGTGTCCTTGAGTTGCCAGAAAGGCGCCTTCAAATAAAATGTATTATTACTATTATTATTACATATAAATAATGATGTGGCCAAATGTTGACACTTCCAGCACCATATGTAGCACTTTGCTAACATTCAATCTAGAAGCCTTAAACTATTTTTTTCCCTTCTTCTTCAACATACATTTTTCTTATGTATTGTAGACGCTCTCATATGTCATTGACCCATTTTCACAAAGACCTACACTTGACCAATACTAATGTGAGCAGCGTTAAAGTGAAAATGTGCAGTTGTGACTTCAAGGACCTATTGTTACAGTAGAAAGATGATTTTTTAGCTGGTTTAATGCAAGTTTGTCAGGACGATTGTCACATAATATTCACATTTTGACTTTACAAAAAGCAGTTCGTTTAGATTTTTACACTATGACAAATTATATGACTTTCATTATTTTTCATTATGAAGTTAGTGCAGTCTCAGTCAGGCACATGCAGAGAAGGGGCTTTGGGGTTCTTGAGACCCTGCCCTGTTTCTTCCTTGAGAGCCCCTTTTTTATAATACATGAATGTATATTGTGAGTGTTCTGTTTGTGGACAGCTGTCAAATAAAAAAACTAAACTAAAAGAATCAGGTCAGAAAACTGTCAAGTCTCTGTGCAGGCGTGCAGCATTGGAGTGTTCCTGATTTTTTTTTTTATCCGCTCTGAGCAGGCCTTAAACTGGCAATTACTGCATGTCAGCATTGATGCTTCACATTTACTTTCAATGGAGTGACGTTGAGCATTGCTGAACTGAATTGTGGATCCGTCGAGTTACGTTGGGTCCGTTGCTCGCTACAGAAGTAAAAAAAAATTCAACTTTTCAAGCGACAATGCAGCCACCAGCCAATCAAATACAAGTGCTGACGCTAGCCAATCACGTTCATGCAACACCAGAAAATAGCCAACCCAGGCTCATTCTGAAAACGTACCGCTATATACATTTCTGAAGATCGCAAAATACGTCCCAGGAGGTACGTTTTTTTTGCAGTTTAATATTAGGCCACTGTGTACGCTTTTTGAGATCTCAAATTTCTCCCGCGAGTGCCATTCGCGCCTGCTCTTCTCACGTAAATCCACCAGAGGCTGCTGTTGACTGACCAATCAACTGACCCACCCTCCTCCTTTCCTAAACCCAACCAATAGTGTTTTCAAAAGCACCAATTGACCCGCCCACCCACTTCCCTAAACCCAACCGACAGTGTTTTCAAAAGCAATCCAGAAAAAGAAAAGCCCTCACCTGATTTTTACCACGTTTTCAGGTTTTACCACATTCTCTCCCTGTTATTTACTTGTTTATTTAATTTTTTTGGTTTCTGGTTTTGTCTTACCTGCTTTCTGGAACCGTTCTTCACTAGACTCGAACCCCGTCGTCGTGGTCAACTCCTCTCTGTGTCTAAAGTCCGCTGACGTACATGGCGAGCTACTGGGTAAACTGGTAACAGCGGAAAAGCCGTCTATATGGAGATAAGCGGTCAGCTGGTAACATACTGTTATATACCGTATATATACCGAGTCCCGGCTGGGCCAGTTGTCGTTTCTGTGTGGAGTTTGCATGTTCTCCTCGTGTTCACGTGGGTTTCCTCCGGGTGCTCCGGTTTCCCCCACAAGTCCAAAGACATGCGCTATAGGTGAATTGGGTAGGCTAAATTGTGCGTAGTGTATGTGTGTGAATGAGTGTGTATGGATGTTTCCCAGTGATGGGTTGCAGCTGGAAGGGCATCCGCTGTGTAAAACATATGCTGGATAAGTTGGCGGTTTATTCCGCTGTGGCGACCCCAGATTAATAAAGGGACTCAGCCGAAAAGAAAATGAATGAATAAATGTTCCCATTTATCCACTTGAGCCCCTCCCCCTCAAAATGCTGCAAGTCCCTCTTTTTCCGGGCTGGGTTGCGGCATATAAAACCATGCCAGAGTACTTGGCGGTTCATTCATCTGTGGTGACCCATGATAAAGCATAGAATAAGCTGAAGAAAGTGAGTGAGTGATGTTACCGTAAAATCAAAATACCTGATCATTTTAGCTCTGATCAAAAAGTCTGCCTGTTGTTGTCATGGTGAGGTAAATTGATTAAATTATGTCAAAAATTCAGCGTCCGTACAGTTCCTGCAGTCAAAGAGCCTCTTGTCTGTGGAATGTTGGCAGGTTTCTATCAGCTCAGTCGACTGATACAATACTTAGAATGAGTCCATGAGATCCTCACAGCAGGAATGTTGTGCTTGATGACTTACAGTCCTGCTGAACGGAGGTTTGGGTGGGCAACATTGATCCTGGAGTCCACTGTCCTGAAGTGTTTAGCTCCAACCCTGAAAAAAAATGCCAGCCAGAATCTTGAAGACCGTTGATTAGATTGTTCAGGAGTGTTTGATTAGGGTTCGACATGCCTTGTGTCCTCGTAATTCAAAATGGTTCAAAATCATACTTAACAAGGTCTTTGACATTCAGATTTTGACAGGTTTCCTGTGAGGGTTGGGTTTAGGGGTAATAATAATAATAATAATAATAATAATAGCCTTTATTTAACCAGGCTAGTCAATTGAGAATTAGTTCTCTTTTACAATGACGCCCTGGCCAAGAGGCAGTATTAAAGCAGATACCAAGCAGTAAATACACAATACAATAACAATTACACAAATACAAATAATAAGATATAAAACAAAACTAAAAACAATCACAGTGATCTTGTACTGTTAAATGAATTGAATTTATAAAGATGATAATGGATTAAAAGAATTGAGCTTTAAGAAACCTGAAAAGAGTAGCGACCAAAAGAAGTAGAAACACTCAGAAATTAAACTACTTATGTAAAATGAGCTGAAACAACACAATTCTTGAATTTTAATTATTTTATGTTCAATCCACTTCAATTTGTCAAAATAATTAAGTTACTTTATCAATTTGAGTTGGAACAACGTGAAGGAATTGCGTGGAACCCTACAGTGAACTTTGGGTAAGTATTTTGTGTTAACATTTAAATTGATCATTTAATATAATGCACTTATTGTGTACATATATTTGCTCATGTTTAAAAATACCTTCATGTTTAATCTGTAATTAACTCGTAATTGTTCTATAAACCAATCTTTGAACCTCCCACACAAAAAGTAAAACATAAACAACTCATTGGACTAACTCAATTTAATTGAGGTCAGAATTTCCATCCAATAAACTTATTTATCGGCAAAATCATAATAATATGAATAATTACGCAATGAAATACAATTGAGTTGGTCTGACGCAATTTTATGAAATGCAGTTTCAATTAAAAAAATAATTCAATGAATAATTTGTATGTTTATTTGACTCAAAGCGAAACATTTAATCTGATAAATTATTCTAATTACATTCCCCCTATATATAAAGACACAAGATACAAAAGAGCTTGTTAAAAAAATGTTAAACTCGTCAAAAGTAAAGTTATAAAAATGAAGATGATTCTTAAATTTACAATAATATAACACATACACATACTTGTATATATGGTTTATGAGGACTCTCCATAAAGGTTAATAAGCACAGATTTCGACATGTTTTATGAATGTTGAGAAGTGACTAGATATAGTGGATTTTTCCCAATTATAGTTTTATAAATGAACAGAAACAAATGAATTTGTCGACTGGATTCAAGAGAAGGCCAGTTCAATAAAGAGTACAGTTGACAGTGATGAGTATTCAATGAAGCACCAGTAACAAAACGATTCGCTGCATGGTAAATAGCATCCAGGTTATGAAGGACAGTTTTTGAAGTTGATCTGTAAATTAAATCGCCATTATCCAAAATTGGTAACACTGTTAGTTTGAGCAAATGCTGCTTTGAAGAGTGCATAAAAGACGATTTGTTTCTGTAAAGAAAACCAATACGGATTTAACCTTTTTAAAAAGGGCTGTGGTAAAGCTATATATTAAGTGTTTTGTACTATATAAAATACATTACACCTATGGAGAGTCCTCATAAACCATATATACAAGCGTGCGTGTGTGTGTTATATTATTTCAAATTTAAGAATCATCTTCATTTTTATAATCGTTTACTTTTGATGAGTTTAACAAAGCTCTTTTGTATCTTGTGTCTTTAGGGGGAATGTAATTAGAAGAATTTATCAGATTAAATGTTTTGCTTTGAGTTATTAATTATTCACTGAACAAACAATTTTTTTCTATTATTTAAACTGCATTTCATAAAATTGCGTCAGACCAACTCATTTGTATTTCATTGCGTAATTATTAATAATATTATGATTTTGTTGCTTAATAAGTTTATTGGATGGAAATCCTGCCCTCAATTAAATTGAGTCCATCTAATGAGTTGTTTATGCTTTACTTTTAGAAGTGGTAGGTTTGGTTTGGTAGGTTTAAGATTGGTTAAGGGGTGTTAGCACCAGTAGCCTGGTTAAGTGGTGCTTACGGCAACCTGAGTTCGATTTCCGGCTCGAGGTCCTTTGCCGATCCTTCCCCTCTTTCTGCTCCCAATGCTTTCCTGTCTGTAACCTCCTCTTTCCTATCCCAATAAAAGATGAAAATCCTCTAAAAAAATAAGGTTAAGGAACAATTGCGAGTTAATACAGGTTAAACTACATAAAGGTATTTTTAAATATAAGTAAATATATGTACACAATAAGTGCATTACTGTATATCAAATGATCAATTTACATGTTAACACAAAATACTTATTACACTCAAAAAGTGTAATAGTGCTGCTTGTTCAAACTACTTATTTAAAATGAGCTGAAACAACTCAATTCTGGAGATTTTTTTGGGACAACTTAATTGTTTTATGATCAGTCTTCTAAATTAGTTACGTTAACTTAATCGATTTGTGTTGGGACAGCATGAGGGAATTGTGTGGAACCCTGCATTTTTTACAGTGTATTTATGTGTATGTGTATGGGTTCCACACAATTCCTTCATGTCGTCCCAACGCAAATCGATTAGGTTAACTTAATGGTTTTTACAAATTTAAGTGGATTGAACATAAAAGTTGTCCCCAAAAAACGTAATAATTGTGTTAAAATTTGAACATGCGCAAAAATAATTATTTGAATGTAAAGTGGGTCCGAATACTTTTCAAGAATGTTTCACCTTAGCATTTGCACAACCTTCCCAAAACACCAGTAAAATCTGTGGGAATGTTCCGTGTTAGCTGGGCTGTTCCTCAACAGCTGACAAAAAAAAAAAGAAATAGAGTCTCAGACCACAAAGGTTTAGAAAATAAAGCAATTATTGACTGTTGCTTGTACTTCAGACAGCAGTAATTGAAAATTAGGACCGGCACTTTTGGCAAACTGCAGTCCAGCTGTACCGACCACAACAGTCTATATCATTATCCCAGTCCCTGCCCAGCCACAAACACTAGATCCAGACATTTCAACATGCCGTCCTGCAGCTTTAAAGGGCCTTTAAGCTGAGCCTTGAGCCTTTCCCGTTCCTCGGCGAGGTCAAGAGTTTGTCAGTGACCCGAGGACATCACAACATCCACAGCATTAAAACGCAAGTGCCGATCAATGCGATCAAAACTCCTCGCCGCTTGCTTTACCATGAAAAAATAAATCAATGTCCTAAATAATGAATAGGTGCATTTTTAGCTTTATAATTACTGTGGTGGATTATAATTACTGGCTCATTTCTGCATGCAATAAATCTGTCAAACAATGCTAACGCTACCCGTAAATCATTTGATTGCAAATTCACAGTCTTCCGCATTTATGCATCCTTGATATGAACTTGATCGTGGCAGTAAATCGTCTTCAACAATGTGTAATTAAATTCATTCAGCGTTTTGCTAGGATTTATGCGCGGCTTGGACATTTGATTGTCCTGTTTTAAAAAGCCGTAACGGCCTGTAGCTGCAGTATAATTGCAAATCGCCTTGTTTTCAGATATTAAACAATCAATAAACGAGACTGCAGATAAAAACTGGTACAAGGACAGATAAACTAGCAAATAAAAAACCCACTTGGAAATGTTTACAGGCCTGGGATTCGCAATGACCTGAATAAACAGATTGTTTGGGTAAAGGAACGATCTGTTAAAAGGCAAATTGAGTGCATTTTAGTGTCTTATGGGGACATGTTTATGAGTGTGGTAGATTAGTTTGCATGATGCAGACGCATTTTATGCAAATAACATCAGTTGTATTTGGGCCTGGATGGTAAAATTGACAGTTTCTTGCTATATAAATTCAAGAATCCTCATATTTTGCACTCTGAAAATGCTGGGTAGTTTCAAAATACCAAACCATTTGCTGGGTTGGAGTTTGAAATTAAAACTTAACCAAACTTAAAACCACATTTAATCAAATATTTATTTGTTAATCCATATTTGACCCAATTGGGTTGAACTGAATTAGAATTGGACAGTTCAGTATTTTTCAGAAAGCCACATATTAATGCACGAATAATACAAGAAATATTTATCCACAATTTATTTATTTATAGTTGTTTATTTGTTTGTTTATTTGTTACTTTTATTTATTTATTTATAGTTGTTTATTTATTTATTTGTTAATTTTATTTATTTGCTAATTTATTTGTATTTACTTATTTGTTTATTTGTTTATTAGTTTTTTATTTATTTATTTAAAGTTGTTTATTTATTTGTTAATTTAATTAATTAATTTATTATTTATTTTGTTGATTTTATTTATTTGTTAATTTTATTGATTTATTTAGTTATAATTGTTTATTTTTAATTTTTTTAGTTGTTTATTTGTTTATTATTATATTGTATTTATTTGTTAATTTTATTTATTTATTTGTTAATTTATTTTTATTTATTTATTTGTTTATTGTTTTTTTATTTATTTATTTATTTATTTATTTATTTATTTATTTATTTATTTATTTATAGTTGTTTGCTTATTTATTTATTTGTTCGTTTTATTCATTTATTCATTTATTTATTGCAGTTACATTTTGTATCTCCAATATTTTTTTATTTAATTTTTTTCAAAAACAAATCTTAAACCTTTTGAATAAAAGATCTATTTGCTCAAGTTATCTCTAAAATTAATACTTTAATGTGTATTTAGGGACATTTTGTCTTGAGAATTGTGATTCCCAATCTATTTTTCAATCATACATTCAGCTTCAATTATCATGAAGTATTTTTAAATGTCATTTTTACTTTCACTTACATTTCTAGTAAGTTAAATAAACATTTAACTGAAACATCTATTTTCTGTATAATTTGTAATAAAAAATAAATAATTTTTGCCTGTCTCTAGGTTCTGGTCAGCTCTGTTACATCGGTCATAAAAAGGCATGACAATCTACAATATAAAGCACTGATAGAAAAAACATGTGCATCATTCAAGTGATGACACTTCCTCTGGCAGGAAACTCTGAAAGGCATTGAAGCATGTCATTATTCTTCTCTCATTAATGTTTACAAAATGCAGTATTTAGGACACACCAATAGAAGATTAATAATGTCAAATCTGTTATCGTGATATTTCTGTGCATTCTCAATCACATTTAAAAAAAACAACAATATGATGAAAATCCACAAAAGTCATGCTATGTAGCATCTAGTTTGAGGTTAGAATCTCAAGCTAAAGCACAAAAAGGTGGAAAATGTCAACTCTGGTACTGTCAACTCTGTTAGTGCTTTAAAAAGCTCACCAACAAGATAAACAACAATTAGTAAAAGAATCAAATGTTCTCTATTACATTAAGCATTATTTTACATTAGTAATGGATTCGCTTGTACTGTAAATCATGCATTCGCATCATTTCAGTTTAAGGAAAATGAATGGAGAATTTTTGACATGTACAGTTGATTTTTTTTTTCTTATTCAAATATTTTTCAAATTATGTTTAACAGAGCAAGGAAGTTTTCACAGTATTTCCTATAATATTTTTTCTTCTGGAGAAAGTCTTATTTGTTTTATTTCAGCTAGAATAAAAGCCTTTTTTAATTTTTTTAAACCATTTTAAGGTCAATATTATTACCCCCCTTAAGCAATGTTGTTTGATTGTCTACAGAACAAACCATCATTGTACAATGACTTGCCTAATTAACCTAAATAACCTAGTTAAGCCTTTAAATGTCACTTTAATTGTTTAATGTTCAATCCACTTAAATTTGTTACGTTAGTGTTGGGACAACATGAATGAATTGTGGGGAATTGTAGATCTATTTATCTATTTTATGTCTGTCTTTTTATTATCTGTCATCATGGCCAAGATAAAAGAAATCAGTTATTAGAAATTAGTTATTAAAACTATCATGTTTAGAAATGTGTTGAAAAAAAATCTTGTTTCCGTTAAACAGATATTGGGCATTAATTCAGGAGGGCTAATAATTCTGACTTCAACTGTACATAGAATTTAGAGATATAACCACCATTATACACTATATGGATCACATCTTTTCTTATTCAAATGTGTTGGCGTACTGCATAACAGACTAAACCAGCTCTGTCCTCATACTTGTTTCTGAGATGTGTTTTTCTGCCCGGTCTTGCATGCTGTTAATGCAGAGACAGAAGTGTCAGTACAGGGGGTCCTATAAGTGCTGACAGCAGCACTGAAAGCCCCAGGAGAAACTCGCTGATCAAATTATTGAGTCCAGAGAGTCCGGCTGGAGTTCAGCACTGACTCTTAATGCCTTTTTTTTCTATAAAGACGGTGCTCAGAGTGGAGAGAAAATGGAGGTATATCTGGACACAAGATACAAATTTAATCATTATAGACAAATCCTTATAATGGATTGGAGTTCTGTAGCTGAAACACACTAAATAATGAATACCAGTATGCTATATAGTTAGGGTTATGCTTGGTTTTTTTCTGGCAGTGGATTTGTGTTTTTATATCTATACATCCATCCATCTATCCACACTGAAAAAAGATTTTTGCTGCTTGTTCAAACTACTTGTTTAAAATGAGTTGAAACAACACAATTCATTACGGTTTTTTGTTTTTTTTGGTACAACTTAATTATTTTATGTTCAATCCACTTAAATTTGTTACATTAACTTAATCGATTTGTGTTGGGACAACATGAATGTATAGTGGGGTGAACTCTGTATATTTTACAGTCTCTATCTATCTATCTATCTATCTATCTGTCTGTCTGTCTGTCTGTCTGTATATCCATCCATCCATGATTTTTGTTGCTTGTTAAAACTACTTATTGAAAATTAGCTAAAACAACATAATTCTAGATATTTTTGGGGGAAACTTAATTGTTTAATGTTCAATCCACTTAAATTTGTTACGGTAGTGTTGGGAAAACATGAATGAATTGTGGGGAATTGTAGATCTATTTATCTTTTTTATGTCTGTCTGTCTGTCTGTCTGTCTGTCTGTCTGTCTGTCTGTCTGT
>CAIGQV010019270.1:5170439-5180478 GCA_903798115.1 Danio jaintianensis
ATAATAATAATAATAATAATAATAATAATAATAATAATAATAATAATAATAATAATAATAATTGTTATTATTATTACAATAAAATGTTTTGCAATACAATATGAATGCAATAAGCTGCACGTAACAGTGATATATATATTTTTTTTTATTCATATTTAATATATGAAATCCTTTAATAATATTATTATTTAAATATTACTTTTGGACCAAAATAATAAATGTGTTTATTATTATTTATTATGTGTTAATAAAGGTGTTTTTTTTTATCATGCAAAAGCTATAAGCATATATTTGGCATGCAAAATATGGAATCTGGGGTTTCAAAAAAATCTAAATATTAAGAAAATATTGCGATATAAATATAAATGTTAATAAATATAATATGACTTTACATTGTACTCAAACTAGAACATGCAGTTAAAAAAAAGAAATCAAAAATAAAACATCAAGTTCATACGGTAAAGAATCACTCACATTTGTTTTGTTCTACTAATCAGGCGTTTCTCAGTCTTGTGTTTCGACACTGATTCACGACCATCTGCTGTTTTCCTTATTTTTCCTGATAATCAAAAAAAAACATTAAAAAAACTTAATAATGAACCGTCTCCCAAATCTGTGTTAAATTGTGCCAAAGCTTATCGAACTGATAATAGCAGGGAGGGGGGGCTGGAGGAGAAACACACACACCCCACACATGCGCACGTACACATTGCAGATTACAGTCAGGGTGACCGGACTCAGCAATTCTAATGGTATTGATTGAAAACAGCAGGGGGTCCAGAGGCTGAGAGCTTGAGATATTCACTCACCTGCAGTACAAAGTCACTCTCTCTCTTTCTCTCTCTCTCTCTCTCTCTCTCTCTCTCTCTCACACACACACACACACACGCTCAAATCAAATCCCATTTGGGGCTGCTGTTAAACTAGCTCACTAAATTGGCCTGCAGCTCTCGGTCTAATACAGCAATAATGTCACACTGCGCTTGTTTACTCAGAATTTTAATTTTCTGTTTCATTGCTCCTGGTTATTGATGTTTGCGTTATCACGTTCACTTTTAACTATTGATAAATTGGCGTCTCGGCTTTCATACATATAATTACTTCAGGTATCACACGCAGACCTGAAAACACTGGACCAGCAGAGAAGACATGGAAGACATCTGCAAAACACAGAGAGCATCATGAGAAATTCAGGACTCCTTAGACTTATTGTACCATGGTATAAAATGTAACTATATATTATTATACAGTGCAGAAGAAAAGTCGAATGTTTTAGAAATTACGATTCATTGTTGGGAAATGAATAGGAATAATTTGATATTATATAACTATACAGTTGAAGTCAGAATTATTAGCCCCCCTGTATATTTTATTCCCCAATTTCTGTTTAACGAAAAGGAGATTTTTCCAACACATTTTTAAACATAATAGTTTTAATAACTCATTTCTAATAACTCATTTCTTTTGTCTTTGCCATGATGACAGCACATAATGTTTTACTAGATATTTTTCAAGACACTAGTATTCAGCTTAAAGTGACATTTAAAGGCTTAACTAGGTTAATTAGTTGAGTTAGAGTAATTAGGCAAGTCATTGTATAACAGTGGTTTGTTCTGTAGACAGTCAAAAAACAAATATTGCTTAAGGGGGCTAATGATATTGACTTTAAAAGGCTTTAAAAAATAATTCAAAACTGCTTTTATTCTAGCCGAAATAAAACAAATAAGACTTTCTCCAGAAGAACAAATATTATAGGAAATACTGTGAAAATTTCCTTGCTCTATTACACATTATTTGGGAAATATTCGAAAAAGAAAAGAAATTCATAGGAGTGCTAATAATTTTGACTTTAACTGTATATAATATATATCATTTGATCAAACTACTTACTTTACAAACAATTGTGTTGATGACGATACATACAAATACAAATAATATAACGGTAACTTTATTTTAAGTCACGCTACACTGTAAAAACAAATATATCACAAAAAAGTCATGACAACAAATGTTCTTATGTTGCTTTAACTTATTAACTTAACTTAGATTAACTTATTAACTTAGTAAGATTTTTTTAAGTGTATCCCCTGGCTTATTACGTGAATATTATTAAGATATTGACTGTTTATCAGTAGCTATAAAGTACACTGTAAAAAATGCAGGGTTCCACTCAATTTCTTCGTTGTTCCAACACAAGCCGATTAAGTTAACCAAATTGTTTTTACAAATTTAAGTGGATTGAACGTAAAACAATTAAGTTGTCCCCCCAAAAAACACAATAATTGTGTTGTTTCCACTCATTTTAAATAAGTAATTTTAACAAGCAGCAAAAATATATTTTTTGAGTGTCCCAAATTCAAATCCTAAACCCAACTAATAACTTACTAACTATTAATAAGCAGCTACTTAGTAGTTGTATTGAGCAAATAGTCTTAGTTAATGGTTTGTTTATAGCACGAATTGTGACTTAAAATAAAGTGTTACCAATATAACTCAAAATATCTACAACTTAAAAATCAATGGAAGTGAATGAGACCGGAAGTCTCGAGCCAATAATGTTCCAATGGCTGCGTCCGCTCAAATGTGAAAGAATAAAGTCAATAGGATTAGTTTGTCCTTCGAGGCTTCTGCTTTGTGCCCCTTGATCTTTTCACTAAAAAAATCTAGTAAGGTTATTTTATACATAAACTAGTATGAACAAATAACCTAAACATAATAATGTCAAATGTGATTTGGAAAGATTTTCCACTTATACACTGTAAGAAATGTATTTGACAAAAAGTCAAGACAACAAATATGTTTATGTTGCTTTAACTTACACTGTAAAAGATGCAGGGTTTCACACAATTCATTCATGTTGTCCCAACACAAATCAATTAAGTTAACATAACTATGTATAACTAAATAGATTGAATATAAAACAATTAGGTTTCTCCCCCAAAAATTGTGTTGTTTCTGCTCATTTTAAATAAGTAGTTTGAACAAGCAGGAAAAATAATTTGTTGAGTGTATTTTAATAAGTTAATCAGGTTTCAACTAGCTTTAAGTTATACAAAGTTTAACTTAATATGTTTAGTCAGGTTGGTTGTAAGTTGAGATGACTAGAAAAGTTCATTTGATTCAACTACAAAAATTAATGCAGCAAGAATTTTTTTACAATGTATTGTAGTTAAAAGGACCTAGAAATGACAGTTTTTCTCAGTCGCTTTGGTCCATTTCTCAGATCAGAATTGAAATTCTCCAAACTAGCTGTTCAATCTTCACATCATTGTGTCACTTGTGCACATCAAAAAAGCAGTTTCTCATTCCTTTGAACAAGTTGCAAATGCTTTTGTACATACAAAGGATTATGTGCAATTCTCTGATGTTTCCTACATTATCAATTGCTTATGTCATGTTGATCAAAATGTATTATTTTGGTCTCTGTTGAATAGTCTCACCCCCCACAACATTTAATTGTTTGTTCATGGCATAAGTCATGGCATAAGATCTGTCAACAAATTACAGTACAAAAAGCAAAAATAAAAAAAAAGTTTTCTATAAAAAAAGAGAAAAACTGTAAAAAAAAATATATATATAAAAAAAAAGGATATATATTTTATAGGTTGAAGTTAGAATTATAAATTGGCATTATAAATAGGAATTAGTATTGATGGTTCCACAAATATGTTTTAACATCCATAACCTTTATTGTCCCCAAAAGGTTCTTTATAGTGAAAAATATATTTTTTTAAATCATTGTTTTAATATCTGCAAGAAATAAATGGTTCTTCTATGCTATCGCTGCAAAAGAAACTAATTTGTAACTTATTTTTTTAGAGAGAATTTGTATTGAAGACTATTCAAGAATTTAGAATGGTTAGTTTACAATAACTACTGCAGAGTAAACATATATATGAAGAGTTCGGTTGCTGTCGCCTCACAGCAAGAAGGTCGCTGGTTCGAGTCCCGACTGAGCCAGTTGGCATTTCTGTGTGGAGTTTGCATATTCTCCCCGTGTTCACGTGGGTTTCCTCCGGGTGCTCCGGTTTCCCCCACAGTCCAAACACATATGCTATAGGTGAATTGGATTAACTAAATTGGCCGTAGTGTTTGAGTGTGAATGTAAGAGTGTATGGGTGTTTCCCAGTACTGGGTTGCAGCTGGAAGGGCATCCGCTGCGTTAAACATATGCTGGAATAGTTGGCGGTTCATTCCGCTGTGGCGACCTCTGATGAATAAAGAGAACTAAGCCGAAGGAAAATGAATGAATAAGTTGAACATACTAAATTTGTTAGTTTAAATTCAGCCCATATAAATTGGTTGCAAGCATTTACCTTAAAAAAATGTATAAATCCAATTAATCATTTTTTCAGTGTATATAATGAAGCAAACGTGATATATTAAAACATATAAATGCACGATTCTCACATCCCTGATGGCGTCTCTGTATGAGTAAACGCATTAAAATCTCCATCATCATGGTCATATTCATTCCTGATGCTTCTTTGCGTTATGTGATTATCTATGGGAAATCATCCTTGGAATCTTCAGTGAA
Source organism: Danio jaintianensis (assembly GCA_903798115.1). Classification (NCBI taxonomy): domain Eukaryota; kingdom Metazoa; phylum Chordata; class Actinopteri; order Cypriniformes; family Danionidae; genus Danio; species Danio jaintianensis. The sequence goes on from CAIGQV010019270.1 coordinate 5,174,977, forward strand.
CTGGAACTGCTGATGCCACCATTTCATAATGATACTCAGATGATTTGCATGATAGCAGTCATAGGGCACTCGTCTATCAGGATGAAATACTACAGGTGTACGAGCATGCACATATTATTAATGATTAACCCTACCATAGTAGATGAAGATGTCTGAGATTGGTTCAAAATAAAAAATATCTATCTTTAAGTACCAAAGTACTCCATATAAGTAGGGTGAACATATGTAAAATGGGAGAGATAGTAAATAATCTGTTAATTCAAAGTTTCCATCTTTTCTGATTCATGTTTTCCATTTATTTATGGTTATAAATTGCATTATGGGACTGTGATATCTGCTCTGTGGACTTTTGATGTTGAAAATTAAACTCTACAGTTTAACAAAGTGACTTTTCAGTCGTTTGAAATAATATAATGTATAATAAATAACATATAGAGAAATAAGTCTGTGAAATAACAGAAAATGTACTGGCAGTTTATTACAAGGTTTTTGTACCATAATTTACAACACCAAACCAGACAATATATCACTTTAAACTATTAAAAATGTTAATAAAAGTCACTGTTTCAAACTTTTCAAGGTTAAAAGTTGTTGGAAGAAAGATCAAGCTCCCATAATGCAATTCAAAATCATAAAAAAATTGGGGAAAAATAAAAACACATATCATAAAATATGGAAAACTGCTAATTTATGGATATTTTTATACAGCATAAAACGTATAATACATGACCATTCATTATATTTTGCCAGCATTCATACTTATCGTCTTCTGGTTGTGTGATGGTCATATGAGCGGGGCTTGATGAATCAGTGAACGACACTCAATAGTCCAAAATATCCAATCAGAGAGCAACTATGGATAGCCACGCCTCCATTTTTAAAGGTTTGTGTTTCAGTCTTTTAACACTGAAACAGAACACCAGTGTTTTCCAAACTAGGAAACTCTTTAGTGTTTTCAAAATGATCCAATTTTGCGGATCGAAGATGCCATAGTTTGAACGCCAGGCGCAACCTTAAAATAAAAAAAAAGGTGAAAAAAGAAAAACGTATGTGTTTAAAGACTAAAATGCACTAGTGTAAATGGCAGCTCAGGGTGGATAAATTGGAAAATGACGCCCCTGTGGTTTTGTGACCAGCAAATCTGTATATATATATATATAAAATGTTTTTAATATCTTTATTGCATTTTAACTTTACACTCGGATATTACAGAAGTAAAAACAACAATAAACAAAAAAAAAACCTCAGTATTTTACATCATTTATACCCTCTCTTCACTGAAAAAATTATGTCTGCAAAATTGTTGCAAACAATTTATGTGTTGATGTGATATATGTGTTAATCAAACAAATCAAATGTAGTAATGTTCAACTTAATTTGTTTGTTTAAATTCAGCCCAAATAAATTGTTTACAACCACTTACCTTAAAAAAAACTAGTAAATCCAAGAAATCACCTTTGAATCACTTTTTTCCAGCACTCTTACTCATCAATCAACACATTTCCAACTCCACCACATTTTAGGAACAATAACAAAGATCTTGTATTTACCACTTAATATATAGGTTATCTTTTCCATTGTCATGTTTGTAACCATGTCTTTCAGCCAACATCCATATTTGGTGTACACACATTTTTCCACTTTAAAGAAATAACCCGTTTAGCTTGAAGAATACATATATTTATAAATATACATTCAGTCTTTTTAATCTTGATTTCCATAGGGTATAAATGGACAGTGGAATATTGACACAGAAATCTGTATGTTTTGTGAAATTAGGGTGTCATCAGACCACCACGTCTTGACCCTAGTCAGACATTACACGTAACAGCGACATCATGTAACATCACGTAATAGCGACAGCAACAACAATGGCGGACTACATACATGTGCTGCAGAAGTTACTGAGTTTAATAGCTTTACTAAACAAAACGTTTGCTATGTTCATCTTGTGTTGTTTTGTATTGCGCAAAGTTTATCCGCAACTATGTGGGAGTATACAGCGCCACATACTGGTCTGGCATGTATACTACATCATTAAATTATTGAATAAATCCAGCAGGCACAGGACATCAACATGATGTCAGATTGACATCGTACCCCAACGCCGGGGGACGTTGCATTTTGGGTGGAAATTAATTTTGTTTAAATGCGGCAAAAAATATTGGCTTTACTCACAGAGAAAAAAATAGAAAAGTAAAATTTTTAAAAGAAGGTGTACTTACTGATGCTTAGCACTGTATGTGAATATATGATCAGAAGTCTATACTGTTATTGAGGCTAAAATATATAGTCTATAGTAATTATTTGTATATTTACAAACAGATCCCATTCACTTCCATTGTAGGCACCTCACTATAACACATATTTAGTATGCAGTCGGGCTTCACAATATATTGTTTTAGCATTGATACCGCAATGTGTCCATCCGCAATAGTCACATCGCAAAGATATGCAATGTTAAGTCTGAATTATTGTTGACCAGGAGCTACAGAACTGTATTTAGTCAGTGTATTTACACGGAATTGATATGATTTATGCAAAAAAAAAGTGTTTTTCTTACTTTTGGGCTCTAAAGCGCATGGTGCAAAAGCATTAAGGGCATGTCCGAATCCACTTTTGCTATTTTAGGGATGGTCAATTACGCCCTAGGAGGTAAGTTTTTTTGCAGTTTTTGTTTTCGCGAATCCACGAGAGGCCGACCCAACCAATAGTATTTTAAAAAGCACAGATTGACCCGCCCAGCTTCCCTAAACCCAACCGACAAATTTAAAAAGCAATTCATAATGTTTCATAATTCAGCTGTTAAGTGCGAAAAGGAATGGCGTCATACCGCCCCGTAGCATTCATTTAAAAAATTAAATGCAGTCATACGTACCTCTGGCTACATAATTCACTATCTCGACAAATGTATATAGGGCTACGTTTTCAGAATGAGCCTATGTTGGCTATTTACATGGCGGACTTTGTAAGTGTAAAAACTGAACGCTTCACTAGCGAGAAAACAGTTAAACAGACCATCTGCAGCGTGAGGATAAAGAACGAGCCTCCTCCATTCGGCCTCTTTACTTTCTCTTTACTTTTACTCTTTACTTTACTCCTTTTCTTTCGTGGAGAAAGGAAACGGTGTTGTACGCACTTCACTGAAGACATCCATTAGCCTACATATTTAATTTCGTTTGTTAAGCGCAAAGATTTGTTTCAAAACTATTTCTAAATTCTGTTCTAATTTCCAGCAAACAATCAAATGTACAATAATAACGAAGTGTGGTCAAAAAACTGAGTTATATCCAAACACACGTCCTATTCTTATGCCCCATATGGTGATGCATACGTCTCCAAAACCCGACAGGTGGACAAATCTAAACTTGTTTTTATAAAAAAAAATATAAATATGCATATAATAAATAGTACTGCTAATAATAATAATAACATTATACAAATGCAAATTGTCATGAATAAACTGAAAAAAAGAGTGGCACACCCATGAGTCCACAAAGTGGCGCAAATGGATTTGCTATTTAAACAACATGGCGCAAAATGTGAAAATTAAACCTGCGCTGGTCTGAAAATAGCAACAAATCGCGCCATACATGTCTTGCGCCTTTTTGGGCCGTTTGTATGATAGGGCCCTTTGTCTTGTTTCTAGTCCAAATATTTACATTTCAAAGCTAAAACCAGATTATTTCACTTACCCCACTAGCAGATCATTTTGACTTATGTCTTCTGACAGTGAACACAAAACACTATTTTTACTTGCTCTAAGAATTTTTTGATATTTGGACTAGAATCGAGACAAAACAAAGTAAGAAAAGCATTTTTTGCATAGAGATTATTTAATTTCTGTACCTGAATACTTTTAGACTCCCCAGAAAACCACAAAATAGTGCTATTCAAACTATCTTGTTTTCACATCGCAATATTTATCGCAGAAAAATAGAATATGGCAATATCAGATTTTTCCAATATCGTGCAGCCCTAGTATGCAGGAATACACTATTATTATAGACTATAGGTGAAATATAATGCAATTAAATTCCAAACGTATCCTTCACCGAATGTAAATCAGCCAGAGTGTGTGGCTTTTTCCTCCTCTCGTTTGGCTCGCACTGGAATGCCCTTGTGCAGAAGGAAAAAGAAACAACTAAAAATACGCCATCGTTAGGAATCGAGCAGTGCAGAATTTAGCTCTCTGTGTTTGCTACTTTCTGCGTGTGCCACTTGCTTCTAATTTGACATTGTGAATGTGAATGTGAGTGAAAGTGCTCATGTGTCCATGTGTGTGTATGGGGGGAAGGGAGCTTAGTTAGAGCTCCTGGAGGCCTGGCTGGCCGGCTTCACAAGCTCTGCCTCAGCAGGGAGTCCTCCACACAACCCAGGAACAAATGTCACTCGTTCTCAAACCCCCCAACCAACTAACCTTCCCATCCTCCTAGACGACACACACACACAAGAACGCAACTGGGCTTCAGAAAGCCAGTCTTATCAGGGCTTAGGAGGGGGAAAACAAATGCAACACAGGGGAGCATGTGCTTTTCTTCACAGCTGTTGAGTTGATAATTCCAGATTCAGAATTTAATTTGACGGCGACAGGAGAAGATGCTGCTGTTATGTTTATTGAGGAGCGAAGTCTCTCTCATCCGTTGTTTTGTTGCCAGCTTGTTATCGGAAAACAAGATGGTGGCAACAGGTACAAAGTGGCGTTCTGCAACAGAAAAAAAAGCTGTTCTCGGTTAGGGTTTCTTCAAAATAACCTCGGCCACTGGGGAAAATGTGAAGTGAAGGAGAGAGAGGGTCTTGTTTTTCACTCTCGGTGCCTCTTTTTTATGTCCGCAGTGAAAAAAAAAAAAAACACACACACACACACAGCAGTTCTCTCTGCAGCACGAAGCCAATTAGGTTTTTCCGCACAAGAGTGTCTTAATCAGTGGTGTAATTGGAGGCACCCTGCTGAGATTGAGGCTGGGCAGAGAACAAGGTCTAAACCAACATATAATCAGACATATTGAGCTTCAAACTCTTCACTGTGACAGAAACTATCATTATGAAGAATTAACTGAGTGTTTGGCTAAACCTGCTGAAACAAAGTTACTTGGCATCATTAAAAAGTATAAGGGATACTTAACAACTGACAGGGCTATCTCTCTTTCTCTCTGGTGCATTTTATTTGAATCAATCCTGGCTATTATACGTGCTGTTGAATCGGAATCTGTGAAAAGTGCTCTTTCAAGTAATCCTCGCTGTATCTATTCAGACTCATCAGGAACTCAAAGACTGAAGTTTAATCAAAGATTTTTTTTCTGTAAACTGAATGCGTACATCTCAGCTCTTTTCTTAAGCTCTACTGGAGTGTTTAGTTCAAAATTGATAACGCTTCTGTCAAATGCTGATATTTTAACAGTCATTTAGCTTTGAGTAAAGGTGTGAAGTGAATGAAAGATTTCGGATAACTGTCAGATAGATAGATAGATAGATAGATAGATAGATAGATAGATAGATAGA
>CAIGQV010019270.1:5189577-5272822 GCA_903798115.1 Danio jaintianensis
GGGTTATTCAAAATTGAACAGTTGTCTAAATAAATGACCTATCATCCGAGCATAAAAATTAATTAAACTAATAATCAGGAATTAAATGAATAATATGTCATATACACTCTAATAAATGCTGTGCTATTTAAATCCCGAATATGGACTAACCCAAACATTGGGTTAAAATTTGATCCAATTAATTTAATTTTAAAAAATAACCTTAATTGTTCTATGTTGAATCCAGTTAAATTTGTAAAAACCTAATAAGTTAACTTAATTCCTTCATGTGTTCCCAACACAAAATCAAGTATGTGGAACCCAGCATTTTTTAAAGTGCAGTACAGCATGTTAATAACACCACTATTCTATTTATTTACCAGCAAACTTCAGAAGTTGAATGTGAAAGGCTGTTTTTTGTGTCGGTATACCGTAGACGCGGTCAGCCAGCGACTGCTCCTGCCTGGTGTTATTGTGACAGCCAGGATGTGGGTTCAGGACCTCTGGTGAAGTCGGGGTCATGCGAGACAATCATGCCAGCACACAAGTGGGTTTTAGCGCGCCCCTTTCATTCACGTGCAGAGAAAGGTGCCCCTCCTCTCAGCATACAGCTTCAATTCCTACTGCTTCCCCAGGGAAAATACTGCCTTTCTCTAAATAAACCCACTATATATCTCTCTCACAGACACACGCACACACACACACACTCCAGTAGCAGAGCAAAGCTTTGCGGGACGTGACCTCGGCTCTCCTTTAGGTAAACTGGCACTCCTGGCTATGCGCAAGACCTGTGACTTCTTTTCTCAGCTTGATCCTACTGGGAGAAGGCAGGAGATGCATATGTAATCCTGATGTGTGTGTGTGTGTGTGTGTGTGTGAGAAAGACTAAAGGGAGTTCTTTTGTTCTTCTTATTTATCACATGCTGATTTTACTATGTAAAGGAGCAGAGTTCAAATAACTTTTTTTATTTTTATATATTTTTATATATATATATATATATTTTTTTTTTTTGCATTTCCTCTTTTTTAATATGTATTAACAGAATAAGGTCAGTGCTTTTGGGTGGAGCGAAGGTTATGTATGATTTAGGGTGGTTTCTAAACAATGCTAAGTCATTTATGAAATGCGTATATGTATGTGAATGTGGTCTTTCACTACGCTTACATCATGTGGATGGGGGGGATAAAGGAAGAGTTTGCGGCTATAGGAGTTCGGTTGTGAGACGTTATTTTATGAGGGACGATAATAAAATGTGTGTTGAGTTAATATCATGTCAAACTTCATGTAATATATTCATTAATTGGGATGCAATGATGATGGGATAGAAACTGGTTCTGTGCATTCAAGCAGTTTCTTAGTACAGTATGAACAAAAATATTATAATAATAATAATAATAATGTAAAAAGATCTGAAACTATTTGGTTATGTACTGGGTATATCAGGTTTATTTTTCAATCAATTGAATTTTCAGGTTTATATATATTTTTTCACAATTGCATCAGTATAAGCTCAATTTAATTGAAAGCTTTATCTGTATTTAAAAAGGCTGAGGAAAGATTATGGCAACTGTGTACGACTTAAAATGTGTTATTGCAATTAATAAACATTGTAAAAATGTGTTCAAATACAATGTCATGGAATTAAATGAGCATTTCATGATGGTTGTGCTCAGTGTTTTTATTATAAAAAATGTGATTATTAAATGACAAGTGAATTCTAGCATATTTTTCTGAATCATTATGGCATGCAAATGTTCTGCTAATGTAAAATGTGTCTGCTGTGTTTACTTGTTCTGTTTTAATATCACAGACTGAGGGTAAACATTGTGAATCAATGTAAAACTTTACACTCAAAAAATGACTTTTGCTGCTTGTTTAAAATACTTATATAAAATGAGTTGAAAGAACACAATTCTTAAGTTTTTTGGGGGGACAACTTAATAGTTTTAAGTTCAATCCACTTATTATTTTTTAAATATTAAGTTAACTTAATAGATTTGTGTTGGGACAACATGAAGGAATTGTGTGAAACCCTGCATTTTTACAGTGTATTTATTACTACATAAAGTTTATGTTTCAGCAGTCAACAACAACAAATCTGAAATGATTTTGACATGTACCTAATACGCTCTGTTATAATTCAAATTTTAATGGTGATGTCTGCATTCTTAGTATAGTTTTTGCCACAAAAATACCACAGTGCTTTCGAAATGTTTTACTGTTACAAATAAAGATGATTTTATGAAATCATAATATGGTGAAAGTGTGTTTTGGCAGTGTTGTGTTCCCTCAGCCCCTCCTCTCTCTATTTTTTTCCATGGGAACTCAGGGAAGAGTTGAGGTAAGAACCAGTCTCAACACGACAGCTTCACAATGAAGGCACACAGTCACAACACGAATTTAGTTTTGTATACATACAAAAAACAACACGTTTACAGGCCATTACACAAATAACTACAGTCATGTGAAATGCTGAAACGTCGAATATTTGCTTTGGTGGACAATTTGCCGCAGCCGAAAAAAATATGACTTAGAATTAAGCTTTTCTATTTCAACATTTATGTAAAATACAGTACACAATAAAACAGTTTAGCGTACATATAAGTAAAACATATAGACGGTAGTTTGATCCAGTAGTTTTCCGATCCTCGCCGCATTGTTCAACGGGGAGAGAGATGGAAAAACTTCCTCCGCCTCCAAAACCTAAACCCCGAGCCCATATCAGCTCGCGTTTTTTCCCCAGGAAGGTTTACAAATATTTATTTCCACTAAGAAATAATGTTTTTTTAATACAATAGTTTACGCTGGTTATCTCGTCGCGTCAACGGCTTACACACTCTTTATTGCGATAGTCATAAAACTTAATGAATAGGTGCGTCCCTTGCCGCACCACAGCAGCGGAGCGCGTGTATTCCTACGCACCAATCCTGATTTTACATCCTGCCCGAAAATAAACCACATTTCGGTCTTTCAGCGTGCAGCCATCTTCAGTGCTGCTTGGATTTATATATTTAAGTCGTTGTTGTGTAAGGAAATAGCTGTTGGTTCATTTAGAGTAGAGATACAGCGGCACGGGATCTAGCTTTCCTGAAGGCGGCAGGATATGGTATGGGTAGGAGTTTTTATAATGGCTCGCGCACATATGGAGTGACGCCATCTTTCCCTGTGTGCTGCTGCTGCGCGAGCGCGGAGTTCTCGCGCACACATTCACTCTCAGCAGGAGCTGCCGCGCGCTGCGGGTTATTCTCTCACATTTTCTCAACGGATTGTCGCCATTATTCGCGTTTTAAGTACTGAAAACCGAAACAGGAATATACAGCGTTTGACACAGGTAAGCGGGTTTGCCGATTAAGTGTTAGGTTGCTTATTTTGTATGGAATGTTAGGAGAGAATCTGCAGCTGTGTGGGAAATGAGGTGATCAACCAGCGGAAATATTACGGCAAAATCACGACCAAACTCCATCTATGGCCACTCGTATGATGGCGGATTTTCTCGACTGTAACGCTGTACGTGTTTTAATGAATCGGGAATGCTGTGTTTTGAGTTCCGAGTTAAGAAATGTGGTGTTTTTGGTGCTAGCCTGGTTAGCATTTTAAGGGTAGAAAAGTGTTTTGTGGCGACCACCTAAAATCATCCGCAAACTCCTCCTTTTTTCATGATTACATTTTTATCCGAAATATATTTATAACGCAACCACTAAAGATGATTTGGGAACGTTAAATGCAGTATTTTCAAACCTGTATTTCGGTACGTTAAGTCGGTTGTGTGGCTATAGATTCAAAGTTAGTCTGTGGTTAACTAACGTTAATATATACACTAACGTTAGCTGATATTTTTCTTTCCATTCGTCGTTTTCGTATATAACGTTATTAAACCCTGTACTTTTTTTTTCATTTTATTATTCTAACGTGAACTAAAATCTGAAGAATAAGTTTGAGGTAACGTTAACATGTTTTTTTGCACACATTCGTGGCACGGCTGTATCACCTTGAGTTACTGCCACTAATCAAATCAGTAAAATCGTGCGTTACTAAATACCGTAAATATGACCCATTTATAAGTTTCTGAGTAAGAAACAAACAAAGGCATTTAAAGTCTTTGGCCGTTGAGAGGAAGTCGAGGAGGAGCCTGAGTGAAATCTGACTCTGCTGGAGCTCGTGCTGATGGGGGTGGGGATCATCGGTGCGCGCACACGGGCTTTGCGGACGGGCGCATACCCCACTATACATCACTCCCCAACTCTCTTTAACAGTGAATTCATCCTAGTCAAATTCATTATTAGTGAGCATTTTAACATTCTCAAATGCCTTTTCTCTGCACTCCCTTATTCTTCTGCAAACATATGGGTTTGGATTTGATGCTAAAGGGGTTTATTTTTGTTAGCACAGAAGAAGCTGCCCCTGTAAGCTCAACTGGGAGTTGATTTGTTAGTGAAAAAGAAAACCTAACCATATGTGCCTTTAATGTGCCTTGAGGCAGTATACATGGACATAAGACTTTATGGCTGAGCTTTGGTATGTTTAAGTAAATAGATGCACAATGCTAAAAAAAGCTTGTTTTTATTTTACTTGATTCATTTTTGTTGTATAAATATGTGTATTTACATTAAATAAAATGCACATTTGTGTTGGTTAATGTGTTAATCAAGTGTTATTTTGTGGATTGAGGCTATGATTGACAGTCACGTAGTGTGTAATGTTGTTTTTCAGGTTATCGCTATTTTGAAGAGTAGAACTTAAGTAGATTCGGCTGAATTAAGTGTGTTAATTTTCATATTTACAAACAAAATAAGTGTTAAAAGGCCTTTTTAAAGATAATGTTACTTTAAAAAAAAAAGATGATAATTGATATCAGAGTTAATAAAATGCTTTTTGGGATGTACATTTTCAAGTTTGCCTGCACTTTTAGAAATCCTTAAGATTGTAGTTTTCTTTTATTAGAGTGTTTTAAGTCAATGTTCATTGCACACACACACACACACACACACACACACACAATTATTCTTCATCTCTGTTTACTTTTGAGTTTCTCTGTTATACATGGAAATGCAGTGCGTTTTGCAGTCGCAATACACAATATGCAATGTATTCTGGTGTATACGTGCAATGTGTGCAGGCTTCTCTCATCACAGTTGACACATTTGGAGCAGACGTGTAGTATAGGATGTTCCTTGGAGCTAGCAAACCAAGATCTTTTGAAATGCTCCGCACAATAGGCAGATTTCTGAAATCGAATGCGGGTGTTGAAATCGCCATCTAAGCTGCCATGCCCCTGGTCACAACAGGCACTTAGCCTGAGCCATTTGGGTGGTATTTAAATTCACATGCTGTCTGAATGCCAAGGATTACAAACAAATGCCTCCGTCTTCTCAAGGCTCCTCCGGTTTCTGTGGATGAGCTTGTCGTTGAGGATGGAATGGGCGCAGGATTTTGGAAGTGAAGTTTTTTTGTTTGTTTTTAGTATATTTAGTTGTATACTTGGATGCGAGGCTGGCTTTGTTGATGGATCTTTTGAATTAACTATGCAAATGTTACGGTTAGTTGGAGATTTAAAAAAAATATTTTAGTATGGATGATATGGTGTGCTGAGGAAAGAATGGTGAGTTTGGTTCGGGCTATTGTTTTATGATGCAGACGTTAGCTTTTCCTTGGAATGCTGACTTTGAAGAATGCTGAAGTCTTACTTATGCTGTGTGTAACAGATTTTTTTTTTTTTTGGTGTGTGTATGTCAGGTTTGGAGTCAAATTCAAGCTTTGAATAATGAGTTCTTAGTTGTTGTTCATTGTTAGAGTTCTATCTTTCCTTCTCACTCCGCTTCCTATGTGGCCATCTCCACCCATGTTCCACCCGGCAGAGGTACCAAAACATTCAGATTGGTTTCAGATGTGCGTGAAGGCCAGGCAGGGGGAAAATAAAACACCCATGGTTAGTAGAGTTGAGATTTTTCATGCTCAAACTAGCCTGTCTGAACTAAAGAAACCAGCTAGAGTCAAATTCAGAAGAGCTCACCCAGAAGCTGTTCTTTTTACCATTTTATTCCATTCACATGATTGTAAAACCCAACGCTTGAGCTTTGGCAAGGAAAATTGATCATCTAAATACATCCAACATGACCTCACGAGTGAACCGGCAGTGGTTTGTGAGGACTTATTTCCATGCATCATCTCGATTGACTGCGAGCAATAGCACTGTTTAAGTGTAGCTTGTGTGTGGGATTTCTTGGAGGCTGAGGCTCAGTTGGCACCTCATGTTGCGTGCGAAAGAGAGCAGTAATACCGCAGGGGGGTTAAGGCCTGTGTGCTGCTGGGTTTATCTCTCCAATTGACTCCAGATGTTGTGAACCGTAGATCGAGTGACTGGCTGACTGCTGTGAAACTCTCTGCAGCCCCAGGCGGAGAGCCACAGCAGCACTGTTTTACACATCGCCTTATCAAACACACTTTCCATGCTCTGCATTCAGAATACTGACAGCTGCCTCCTAGAGGAACTGTCCTCGTTATTGCCAAATATATATGAAATAAGAGCTGACCGTGTCATTTTGGCTCTGTTGACTCAGAGCTGCACAGAATTGAGAGATATTTTCTGTGTGTGTGTGCTTTGGTGTGTCAGTTCCGTTCTTCTCCTGGACCGGGGATTTGTTTTGGCACCTGTGTCGGTCCAGGTGAGATTTCCATTCGTAAAACTAATGCATTCACAACACTGCCTGCCTTTGGTTTCCTGTCGAGCTGCAGTGCAGTGTCGGATTAAATATTTTGTTGTAGTGATGCACTGAAATGTTGTTCTTCCTCAAGTGCTAAAATGTAGTTTGCACAAGAAACAAAAATAAAACTGATTTGATAATGAACATAGTAAATTAAATTGCACCTTAGGCACTTTTTGTCAAATTGTTAATGATATAATGATTGTTTTACACCAATACATTGTTTTTCATGTAACTAGTAGGGATGCAACAATTGTTGTACGATTATACTCTGAGGAATAATCATGGTTATCACTATTATTATGCATTCATTAATTTCAAAACACTACTAGTTTAGTAAATCACATGAAAACTCTATATTTTAAAGTGTTATTTATTGCCGCTCAGTAACCAATTAATACAGCACAAAAAACAACAAAAAAAAAAAAAAAACAATAGTCCATTTCTCTTTGGACTTAAAAATTAGTTAATTTTTTGGCATTTAAACACAAGTAATCATTTTACACTGAAAATAAATGACAGAACAATAAATAAATAAATAAGAATAATTGAGAATTTTTTTAAATGTAAATCTAAGCTACATATTAGCTAAGTATTTCAAAGGGAACAAATGTAGTCAAAGACTGCTGAACCTCTGTCTGAAAGGCTCTTTTGATCAACTATATTACAAAATTTTGATTATTTTTTTTTTAGAGTAGAAATGTGTATATTCCATACAAAGTATGAAGCTGATTGGTCCAGTTCTTGTCACGTGACTCACGTGATTCTTTCAACTAGGTGCATCTGGAAAGCATGAGAGCATCACACTGTTTGAGCGTTGCGTGCGTGTTGCTCCCAATATGCGCATTGGAAATAACGAACTTGCGTGCGCAAAAGACACGATATGTAAACAGCCCTTAGTTATACCCTCAGCCATAGTTAATCCAGTGTGTGTGGGTATTAGCCTCGGTGTACAAGCTTGGAACTTTAAACTAGCACACAGTTGGCATAAATTTGTTTAGTTACTGCAGTTTTGTTTGGTGCAAAAACGCGGTGTTTAGAAGCCTTTACGATTAATTAACCATGACGAATTAAAGCGAGGTTAATAGTGAAAACGGTTAATCGTTGCATTCCTACTAACTAGTTGCTGTAATATGAAATATTTGTCAAAATGTAACTAATATTACATTATAATTGCATTTTCTTAAATTGCATTTTCTTTTTAGTGTTCTCACCTTAGAAGTTTAAGTAAAATAAGGTCACTACATTAGTTAATTTTAGGTCAAGTACTTATTGCCTAGTTATTATAATATAGCCTACAGTCTATATGTGGAAGTGTAAAGTGCTATAGACTTCAGTAACAGGTATGACTAAATATTTCATAATGTGCCTTTCAGCATTTGTTCTGATTCTGATATCTTATCAAGACTAAAATAGAGCATAAAGAATTAAAAATTGTGTTTTTTGTCATATCATCTGAAATATTTACACAGACTACAAGATTGTTAATTGGAATTTAAGATCATAAAAATTATTAGGGGTTTAAAATGAATGAGTGAACAATATATATTTAGTCTGTCCAGCCTAAATAATGCTCATTTTTTTATAACATTGTTGGTCCATTTTTTTTTTCTCTGTAGCATTCAATCAGATATATATATATATATATGAAATCCTATATAAAAATAAAAAAAATCTGTTTTAATTCATTTAAAATCTTTTAGATATTTATATCTTTTAGGTAATTCAGTTAAAATATTTCAGATAATCTCATTAAATTAGAATTTAATTCATTTTTAATAAGAAATAATTATAGTAATTAAATTAGTAATATAATCTATTATTATTATTTTTTTACAATTACAATAAATTTAGGACTCCAAGATGCCTGTATAATTGAGGTTTATCCGCACCACACACATCTGTATTCCAGTCTAGCCTTTCCTTACTTGACCTAATTCAACTTGAGTCTGCATTCAAGAGCCAAATCCTTGCAAAAAAGTGTGTGAGAGAGAGGAACTATAGAGCTGAATGCACAAGAAAAGTTATATTTCTTTGAATAATTGCCAAGACCTTGCTGCTTCATAATGCTAAACCTCCTGCGGTGGTGTTTCACATGGAATAACAGCTCTTGAACAGGAACCGCTAAATGTTGACAAGACCTCGCTGAAACGTTCTGCCGGTTGACCTTTCCACATGCTGCAACATGTTTGTGTTTTGTAAGAGTGGTTTGACTGAGAGGAACAGTATGTTTCGCTTGCCGACACAATAGGCAGACTCGGGCAGCCAGTTTCGCTCTCAAGGCTACATGTGGATGTTGGACAGCTCTGAGAGGGCTCGCATTCTGCCTGCTGACTTGGAGAAGGGGTGTTGTACGTCTGAATAAAGGAGGTGGACTCGGGCCTTGTGTTATGCTAATTCTGGAGGAGGCCTCACAAAAGGGAAGGAGGCCGGGGCCCCCCAGACCCAGACACTGAATTCAGAATCGCTTCAGTAGGTGTTAACTGCTGATGGCCAATTGGCAAGGAATGTCATGCGCATATTGACACTGTTGTGATGGTGGGGTTTCTGGCTGAGCACGTTACTGAAGGTCATATAAACTTCTGGTGCTAGCAACTGTGTTAAGAAGCCTCCCTGCTTGGAGGAGGAGATGGATGGTTGGAGCGATGCTAATAGCTCAAGCTTTATTATCGTAGTTGTCATGGAATGATCCCAGGCCTTTTTTTCTGCTAGAAAAAACATCATATTATGAGTCATGATGACATATTCTGGGAATAGGGCTTTTTTTAAATCATGATTTTATTTTATTTTGACTTATTTTCTTTCTTTGAATATTATTACACGTGTTGTTTTCTCAATTTCTGCTGTAATAGGATTTAAATACTTTTGAAATGCTATATTGAAATATTGTTTGAATTTCCCAAAACCTCATTGGTGTCAGCTTGGTTGTAAATATTACCTTCTCGTCAATTATGTTGACAGATTAGACGATATTAATTTTAAATGTTTTTATTGGCTGATAAACATACTTCTGCAGTGTAAATAAGATGATGGTTACAACTTTCAAATTCCGATTCAGCTGTTGAATTTTTAGAAAGACTTTTTGATTTTCTGTTGCACTGTTTATTGTTCTTCGTGAGTCTTTCCGGGAGGATATTGAGAAACCTGCGGATAATAGTGTGTGTGTGTGTGTGTGTGTGTGTGTGTGTGTGTGGTGTGGCACATCCGGCCTCACTCTTTCATCCCAGCTGCAGTCAGGTTAGGAGACAGGGAGCATTCAGCCCGAACACTGGGGCTTGTGTGCTGTACGCTGGACCTCTTTGGAATGTGTTTGTGCGTGAGAGAGAGAGATGGAGTTGGCGCTGTTTGATTAACCATGTTGCTCTGTATGTGTGTGTGTTTCAGATTAGTAAGCTGTGCCCGGCTGTGAGAAAATCATGGCTACCCAGTGTAAGTTCCCTTCACATTTCTTCTTCACAACTTTAACAACAGATAAATGGGTTAAAATGACTGGTTCTAAATGTTTATGTGCAGCTGACTTGATGGAGCTGGAAATGGCCATGGATCCAGATCGCAAGGCTGCAGTCAGCCATTGGCAGCAACAGTCTTACCTGGACTCAGGAATCCACTCTGGGGCCACAACTACTGCCCCGTCCCTGAGTGGCAAAGGCAACCCGGAGGATGACGATGTGGATAATCAGGTGCTTTATGAGTGGGAGCAGGGCTTCAACCAGTCCTTCAACCAGGAGCAAGTAGCAGGTATGTGGCCATTCTGTTGCTCGTTTGTTTTTGTGAATATCTGAGAATTTAACATGTAAGACAATAAGTATTCTCATCTTTTACTTGGCACAAACTTGTTTGAGTTTCATTTTTTTCTGTCGAACATAAAAGAAGTTACTTTGGATAATGTTGGAAACCAGAAACCATTGACTTCCATAATAGAAAAAAAGCGATACGATTGAAGTCAGTGGTTACAGGTTTCTAACAGTGTTCAAAATATAATCTTTTGTGTTCAACAGAAAAACGAAACCGTCAAATGTACTGTTGGAACCACTTGAGGATGAGTAAATAGTGAGTCAACTTTCAATTTTAGATGAATTATCCCTTTAATATAGAGTCAAACCTGTTTATTTAAATGGTAAACTGAATCACATTAGGCGATTTAAGGCAATGCAGAGACAATGTCCTATTGTTCTGGCTTATTTTCAATGTGGGATTAACTATTGCTTGATTATAGTCATAATTATGACATGTCGTTTATAAATTCTTTTTTTGTTATTTATTTATTTTTTTATATTGACTGTCCAAAAACAAGTTTCTTAATCTAGTACTGTGTTCTCTGTAGACATCGATGGTCAGTACGCCATGACCAGAGCCCAGAGAGTCCGGGCAGCCATGTTCCCAGAGACTCTCGATGAGGGCATGCAGATACCTTCCACACAGTTTGACTCTGCACATCCCACCAATGTCCAGCGCCTGGCTGAGCCCTCGCAGATGCTCAAACATGCCGTGGTCAACCTCATCAACTACCAGGACGATGCAGAGCTGGCCACCCGCGCCATTCCAGAGCTCACCAAACTACTGAACGATGAGGATCAGGTTGGAACCAGTACTTATGATCAGAAACAGCTAATTCTGTGACGGCATCAGATGCACTAATGGATATTCTTCTTCTATCCTCATCAGGTGGTGGTTAATAAGGCAGCTGTGATGGTGCACCAACTCTCCAAGAAGGAGGCCTCTCGTCACGCCATCATGCGCTCCCCACAGATGGTCTCGGCCATTGTGAGGACCATGCAGAACACTAATGATGTAGAAACGGCCCGTTGCACCTCTGGCACCCTACACAATCTTTCCCACCACAGAGAAGGACTGCTTGCCATCTTTAAATCAGGAGGCATCCCTGCCCTCGTCAAAATGCTTGGGTTAGTTCTCTCTGTTTCCAAGCTGGCTGACAAAATATATACACACACAACAGTGTTCTTAATAGGTATTTAATTTAACTCTGATTCCTGTGTATACGCTGTTATAGAGTAACACGGTATAAACAGGAATCATAGAGTGAAATTAAATACCTATTAAGAACATTTTAAAGACCCTTTCAATACTTAAGACCTCATCACCAGTTTTGATGACATTGGTGACATTTTAACATACAGTATATTTACTAAATACTGACTAAATACTACCCCTTATGAAAGCTTCATAAGAAATAGAAATACAAAACAACAGTTAGACTAGTAATAAACTAATGAAAATTTAGTCTCTCATTTAATACAACTCAACGCATTCATCTATAATGACACTGATGCACCGATCTTGTGCACTGATTCCATATATTAGAATTTAGAAACCAGAAGAACAAATTGAGTATGTGATAATTTTTTATTTGCTTTTTCACAGGCTGAACTTTCTGAAGTTATCTAAAATTAGAGGCAACAATTGCACTTTAATCATGATCCACACAAAGATTCCACATACATTAGTGTAGGCAGTTTAAAACAGATTAAATAATTAAAAAGGTGTAAAAATCTGTTTTTTGTAAAATTGTGCTACATAAAACACCTGCACTAAACTAAAACAGTAGTCATGCTGAATAAAAATGCTAATTCACTCTCTTCCAGCAGATGGCGCCTAATACAGGGTTTCCGCTGGGTCTTAAATTTCAAAAACAAAATTTTAGGCCTTAAAAATTCTTAAATTCACTGAAATGTTGTGTTGTAGGTCTTTTTAGATCATTTTAAACAGGTCTTAATTTTGCTGTCCAAGTATAGATACTCAATTGGGCCGACAACCATCCAATCACCAACAATACATCTTAATAAAACCTTATTTTTTATACATTTTTTAAATTATTGCAAAGAGTTACAATTCACAACAGCTGTTAGACATTTTTACAGCAAATTTCACAAATTAAATTCCCTTATCAGGAAAAAAAACAATTACACAATTTCTCATGATAATACCAGGCCATTAGAACAAATCTTAACCCTGCATAAGTCTGAAACTTCATTGTTAATGGTCTTAAAAAGGTCTTAAAAGTCTTAAATTTGACTTGATGAAACCTGCAGAAATCCTGTAATAGAACAGCAGGAATAACAGTGTTGCCTTGGTTATTGCTGTAAACAAAGCAAGATGATGTCAAATCTAGCAGGATTTTATCAATTTCATAAACTACACAGCATCCCAATATTCACAGATTAAATTTAGGCAAACTTTAGCATAAAACTAAATGATACAAAGTAGCATTTAAGACTTACTTTAAGGGCCTTCAATTTCAATATTATTGATTGATAAACTTTCAATACTTATAAAAATCCTGCGAACATCCTGTATAAACATTTGAACAAGGGTAATTTTAGATAGTTGTAATTCAAGGCCCAGCAGGCTGAGTCATACCGAGACCTGCTCTGTGTGCTTAAGCCTGAACCCTGTTATTTATCTGTACTTTGCCTCTAATTAATATTGCTGTGGTCTCTTCAGCTCCCCTGTGGACTCTGTGCTGTTTTACGCTATTACGACTCTACACAACCTGCTACTGCACCAAGAAGGAGCAAAGATGGCTGTTCGTCTGGCCGGAGGCCTGCAGAAAATGGTGGCCTTGTTAAACAAAACAAATGTTAAATTCCTCGCCATCACGACAGACTGCCTTCAGATTCTGGCATACGGCAATCAGGAAAGCAAAGTAAGAAGCAAAAACTTCTCAAAAATAAGTACAACATGGCGGAGTGCTTGGACATCTTCACACTAGAATGTTTTAGTTTTTTTTTTCCTTAAAAAATCTCAAAGCACTGAAAGAAAATACCTCTGCTAAATTTGGATTTAAAGCATTTTTGATTTGCTCCTTGATGTTGGAACTAGGTGTCTGATTTCATAGGGACATTCTCAGTGTGCAAATTATACATTGAGCATCGGGGGTCAACTTTTTCAGTAATGTTACTGTAGTTTGTGTAATACAAGCTTCAGTCATTTATGTATTTATTTAAATTGCATCTAATTTATTAATAAAATGTATCTAAGTGTTCAGTGTTTTGAGGGATATTTATTGTCTGACCTACAATATCCTCTGATTAGTTATGTCAGAGGTTACTGGAGGTCAAACTATGCATCTAATTTTACTGTATTTTAGGCTATATGTTGATACCAACACCAATTTGCGAACACTTACGATGTCTATCGGTGCTCTAGATTTACCGGTTTCAGACTGTTGAATGATTTGTTAATTTTTTTCTCATAGACCGATTAGCGCAATTATGAACGGTGGTATGAACTGTTATAGGGGTGGTCAAATGTATATTTATATTATCTATAATTTTAATCATTAATATTATTATTATTTAAAATACAGATCAGAGTGAATTATTTCTCACTATTAAAGGGCTGACCTCCCATACATCTTGTTTTTACATCCTTCAGGGGGGTCAAGCGTTAATTAGGAGGGTCAAACCCTCCTGTAATTCGCACCCTGGATGTACTATGA
Organism: Danio jaintianensis; assembly: GCA_903798115.1. Taxonomy (NCBI): domain Eukaryota; kingdom Metazoa; phylum Chordata; class Actinopteri; order Cypriniformes; family Danionidae; genus Danio; species Danio jaintianensis. Next base: position 5,203,718 of record CAIGQV010019270.1, read on the forward strand.
CAATATTTAATTGTGATATTTAAAAGGGTAGTTCACAAAAAGTGAAAATTCTCACTACTCATGTGGTTTCAATCCTTTGAGTTTGTTTTTTTTTAACATTTGTAGAAGATATTTTGAAGAAAGCTGAAGACCTTTAACCATTAACTTCCATAGTAGGAAAAATAAATACTATGGAAGTCAATGATTACAGGTGTTTAGCTTTCTTCAAAATAACTTCTGTCTTTTACAGAAGTTAGCTAGGTTTGCTAGCTAGTTAGCTAAGTGAGAAAATGACAGAATTTTAATTTTTGGCTGAACTATCACTTTGAATTGCTCCAGGTCTTCTGTGCATTTGTGTAGAGTTGGTCAGTTTCATCCATAACCATATTCATATGGTCATATTGCCATATGGTTATAGCAATAGAAGGAAAACATTTGGAAGACGTTTGGTGCATGTTAAATACATGTTACAGTGTCAAAATTTGTGCATGCTCTGAGATGGTTTGTTTTGATGCAATTTGATTTCTCTCTCTCTCTCCAGCTTATCATTCTGGCCAGTGGAGGCCCACAGGCTCTGGTCAACATCATGAGGACGTACACCTATGAGAAGCTGTTGTGGACAACCAGTCGAGTGCTCAAGGTGTTGTCTGTGTGCTCCAGTAACAAACCTGCCATTGTGGAGGCTGGTGAGTCAAATTATCTTTAGTTTATTTCAGTGTATTGTAATATTTTGTAGCAACTCTCATTGTAATTGAAGTTTTTATGTAATTTGTTTTTATCTATGTTGATCTTGCTATGAAAAAGGCATAAATTGCTGATGTGGCAATAAATAAACAAACCAGTGTATTGCAGCGGATGGACGGTTTGAACATGGAAGCTTTGTGTCCGATTTCAGGTGGCATGCAAGCACTTGGCCTTCATCTCACAGACCCCAGCCAGCGACTGGTACAGAACTGCTTGTGGACTTTGAGGAATCTGTCAGACGCTGCTACCAAACAGGTACCGTTCTGTCCAGCTCTCGTTCCCTCAGCTCTTTTACGCTGTCTTCTGTTCTTCCTACATGAGCCCTCTCTTTCTGTCTCCCCATTGTTTCCATGGAGAAGACGTCTTTAGCAGAAGTAGATGTGCAGGTAACAGTCATTCCTGCCTTTGTCTGTGACGGGGGTCTCGGGCTGTAGCCAGCTCGGAGCCCCCACACACAGTTAGGACATCAGATTGTGAAAGAAGCGTGTCGATGGAGCATGAGCAGATGCTACATTTGGTTGTAATGCCTGTGCTGTGTGTACATTTCATCCAGCTGTTGTTGTGGCGTCAATTCTTGAACTATGAAAACATTTTTTTTGGAATGATTGTGTATTTAACCGTTTACCCACTCATGGTAGGCTTACAACCTCATGTAACGTGTAGTAAAATGTTTCGAATGGCTGTGGCTGGTCGTGTGCCGGACTAAAAAAAACCCAGATCAAGTTTATGGATGCAGACTGTGGGTTGAATAGAGTAGCGCATCTTAACTTTGCGTTGTTCTGATTTACAGGAGGGTATGGAGGGACTCTTGGGCACCCTGGTGCAGTTGCTCGGGTCAGATGACATCAACGTGGTGACGTGTGCTGCCGGAATCCTGTCCAACCTGACCTGCAACAACTACAAAAACAAGATGATGGTGTGCCAAGTGGGTGGCATCGAGGCCCTTGTGCGCACCGTTCTTCGTGCCGGAGACAGAGAGGATATCACCGAGCCGGCTATCTGCGCTCTCCGTCACCTCACATCCAGACACCAGGATGCAGAGATGGCCCAGAATGCAGTGCGGCTGCACTATGGACTGCCTGTCGTGGTCAAACTGCTCCACCCTCCTTCACATTGGCCTCTCATTAAGGTGTGTGTTTGCTCCTGAACTGTTTTTAGGAGGCATGAGGAAGAGGATTTTTCCATTCAAAACAAAACAAACCTTTTTAAATTGGCTGTGTTCTTTCTAGGCCACAGTCGGGCTGATCCGCAACCTGGCACTGTGCCCCGCCAACCATGCCCCGCTCCGAGAGCAGGGTGCCATTCCCCGCCTAGTGCAGCTTCTAGTCCGGGCCCATCAGGACACTCAGAGACGCACCTCCATGGGTGGAACACAGCAGCAGTTTGTGGTGAGTCATGGTCACATGATCGACTATTTTTGAAAATAGGCTCATTTCAGAACTCTCCCCTATATTCATCTGATTTCAGTGTCTAGTAAGTGGTGAACAAATGCCAAATTCCTCCTTCATAAACATTGATAAAAGGTCTCATATCTCTGTTTTTAATAAGTGGCAAAAGGATTGGGATACATTGAAAAAGAATAAATTGTATGACATGCGCCTGAAGTCTCAAACAGACTATGTCTTTTGGACATAGAAGAATAACTCATGTTTTTTACGTAAAGGTGAAGAGCCCACTCAGTGTTTGTTCTGCACAATTCCTCTTACAGTAAAACACATTCTACTCGACTGTCCTGCTTTTGATGGCTGCTTTTTTTTAAATGAAATTAACTTTAAGGACATTTTTAGCAAAGTGTCACCGGGAAAAAATGTAGAATTTTAATCATGTATTAACGCTAAAAATCTTACTTAATTCATGTATTCATTTGATTGTTGTTTTTAATTGTATATTTATTAATGAAATGTTCTTGCCATGAAAATAGCCTTTGTTGCTGACATGGCATTAAATAAAAAATCATCATCAGTGTCTAGCGGGAGCGCTTTTACCTTAGCTTAGCATAAATGATTGAATCAGATTAGACCATTAGCATCTTAAACCAAAGTTTTGATGATTTTCTGTCTTCTGTAGTTACATTGTGTACTGACAGAAAATGAAAAGTAGCTATTTTCTTGTCTAATATGTCTATGAACTATACTCTCATTCCAGTGTAATAATCAAGGAACTTTGCGCCTGCTGCAGCCATGGTACAGCAGCAATGATATTACAGTGTGTGGAAATAGTCCCCAGCTAAGTAACTAGTCAACATCGCTGTATAATATCATAGTACAGAAGCAAACAACAGTTAGTGATTAAAAACGGCTGAAACCGCATGAAAATCATCAGTCTTTTTATTTTAAACAACATATGTAGTTTTATTATTGTTTTATTACGCCAGAATGAGAGTATAGTTCCTCGCCATATCGCCCTATAAAATAGCAACTTTTCATTTTTCCATTAGACTTGGTACACAATGTTACTACAGAAAAGTCGAGTTTTAAATAGGACTATTATTAAAACGCGTTTTTGGGCAAGATGCTAATAGTCTAATCTGATTCAATGAATTATGCTAAGCTAAAAGTGCTCCCGCCTGACCTGTAGATTGGCAGAATGGATTCAAAAATGTAAGTTGTAAAATGAGCCTGTTTCCAAAAAAGTGGATGGTTCCTTTAAAATAATTTATTACTTAACACATGCGTTGAGGAATAGATGTTTTTCTTCAAGAAGGCACATGCGAATGAGGTTTTGGTGTGTGTGTGTTTCAGGAGGGTGTGCGTATGGAGGAGATTGTGGAGGGCTGCACTGGAGCTCTGCACATTCTAGCCAGAGACATTCACAACAGAATAGTCATCAGAGGACTCAACACTATTCCACTCTTTGTTCAGGTCAGTCTCTATCTGTCTGTCTGTCTCTTCGTTAGTTCTGTCTATTGTTTCGTCTGCAGTTTGCTCTGTCTGTCTTCCATTTGTTAGCTTGTTCTAGAAATCGGTCTATTGTGTTTGTCAATTTGTCTATTGTTTTGTCGTCTGTCAATCTTTCACTTGTTCTAAATTTTTACTTGTTCAGCTTTACTATTATTGTCAGTTTTTTGGGACCCTCATTTTAATGGAAATTGAAGAATTAATCTTACTGTAAGACATTTTATTGGACTATCTTGCTTTAAATGATTGCTGAGTAAACTTACAAGATATTTAGCAAAGTTTTGCCAGGAAAAGTTAACATTATCATGCATTAACATTAAAAATATGATCTAATTTATCTAGTTTTTTTTATTGCATTTATTTTCAATGAATTGTTTTTGCAATGAAAATAGCATTGGTTGCTGACATGACATCAAATAAAAATCTATGATATGCTTAATGAAACCATACAACTGTATATATCAGCTGTTTTGCGATGAATTTAAAAGCTTCTCCATGTTTGTAATGGCATGTAAAAATGTTGATGGATTATGCATAAAGACAGTAGCTATGTTTCCATCCAAAGATGCGAATTAAAGTTATGCGCAAATCTGCAATATCGCGTAAAAGATGTGCGAATAAAGCCGCGTTTCCATCCAGTGAGTCAAGCAGAACAAAATCGTCACTTCCTGATTAACTGGCGCCAAATATCAAAAGTATAAACGGAATTTACTGCGGTAGGAGAAGCTGCGTAAATCTTATTTAATAAATGTGTTTATTAAAAAGTGTTTCCTTATTTAATAAATGACTTGCGCCGTAGAAGACAAATGCCAACATGCAGTGAACGCGTGGTGGCGTTTGAAGGCGTGAGACGCGAGCGCAGACGCTCTTGATTCTGGAGGTCATTAATAATATAATAACACTAATACTGAAATGGTGAAGGTGTTTTTAGAATGACCAAAACAACATTTCAGATGTTTTACAATGTGCTCAGCCTGCTGGTTTGTCCATTCACACACATTTTTATCAGCACATGATCTCTTATAACCAAATCACATGACTTTTTTATACTGGAATTTGTTGGGTAAAAGTGTTTCCATTATAGTTTATGCGCATCTTTTCTTATCGAATAAAAAGTTTATTCTACTCAGTAATGCACAAGTTTTTTTTACACGCATTTTCAAAACGTATGCGCATCTTGGCATTTCCATCAACCGTTTTTAAAATAGGTGGATGGAAACATAGCTAATGATTTGTAGGTTTTTTGAATAATCCAAGCTTTTCTCTGGGTAAAATTAGTTTTATTCCTGTTAACAATGTATGAAAAGTAGTTTTATTCCTGAAAGTATTTTATTTAGTTTTACTGCTTAGAGAAATACTGTAATGTACACTAGCATTAGGCCTGTATTTGTCACAGTTACAAGTCAAAGCAAAGTTTTACTTTGATGATTTGCTATAAAGATAACTGTGCGCTTATCAAATGGAATTTTCAAATGATATGACTGAGCTCAGCTCCAGAGATCATCTTCCAGTTTTATACTCGAGTGTGTATTGAACCAAACCACAGCATTTCATTCACACACAACTTGATTTTTTTTAAACACGTTAAAAACGCTAGTGCACATCTTGATTGGGGACACAGGCCTACATTTTCATCCATTCAGGATTCGCCAAATTCTGCAACATTTTTCGTTTTAAATAATTATAAATTGTCTGCAATTCCCACATTGTAGGAATCAGTGCACTACTTCTGTCGTTTGTTCATTCAATCATCTTTCTTTGTCCTAGTTTCTCCCATCATTCGGTATATCGTTCATTTGTCTGTCATTCTGACTTCCTGCCATTCCGTCTTTCATTCTAGTAATCTTTTAATAGTTTTTAGCTTTTTAAAATTCTATTTGTTTTGTTTTTATCCATCTGCAGCTCATTTCAGTGATAAAAAAAAATGTCAGTCGAATTTGGGTGATTGCTCTATATTTAGACGGTGTTGGTTTCATCTTGTCTGACGTGTGTGTCTCTGCAGTTGCTGTATTCTCCTATCGAGAACATCCAACGTGTGGCTGCAGGTGTGCTGTGTGAGCTGGCTCAGGATAAGGAGGCGGCGGAAGCCATCGAGGCAGAAGGAGCCACCGCTCCCCTCACAGAGCTCCTGCACTCTAGGAATGAAGGAGTTGGTGAGTGTGTGCTTACAGTAGAGGAAAAAAATCATTAATGTATAAATGATGACACTGCCTCCTGAATTAGGGTTGCACGATACTGGAAAAATATGTGACAAATATTGTGTTACAGATTTTTCTTATGATATACCATTTCCCTGCTATTTTTATTAGCTACATTTTAAAATCATTTATATATTTAATGATATTAAAATAAACAGGTAAAATATATTTTTCATAACATTATGAATGATTGAAAATTTAAGCAATCTATGAGGATATCATGATCAATAGTGTCGAATGCAGCACTGAGGTCAAGTAAAACTAGTAACGAGATGCAGCCTCAGACAGCAGCTAAGTGTAAACCGTTGGTTATTTTCACTAGAGCAGTTTCCATACTACGGTGAGGCCTGAAACCTGACCGAAACACTTCAAAAACTTCTATATAATTGCATAATTGGCCAGACACAACTTTTTCTAGTATTTTAGATAGGGCTGCACAATATATCGTTTCAGCATCGATATCGCAATGTGATAATTCACAATAGACACATCACAGAATATATGCAATGTTGAGTTTGTATTATAATTTATCATTTGCATGTGTTTTTGATGCCTCGAATTGTATAATGATTTTTAAACCATTCAGGCATAAGGAATTGTACCACTTGTGACTTTAACAATGATTCATTTTATTGAATTATTTTTATTTTGATCATTCAATTACTGTACTTGAATACTGTTAGACTCGGGACATGATAAAACACTTTATTTTTGTTGTATCTTTTTCTTGACTGTATTTATATATAGATTGTGATGCATGAAAATACTCACAACGTGTGATTGTGATACAGAAATGCACTGCAAACAGCACAGACCACAACGAAAATGTGTCGGGAGCCCAAAAAGTTTATAGATTGTTTATTAGAATTTATAGAGATGCAAATAGTAAACATTAATTCATCAATCTCTGAATAAACACGTGCATGAAAATACTCACAACACATGCAGATATAGAAATGAACTGCAAATAGCACAGACCACAATGAAAATGTGTAGAAAAAATTTATAGATTTATAGAATAAAAATGTATAGATTGTTTATTAGATTTTAAGGAGGTGCACTCCCAACTGCAGAGTCATCCCAATCGATCTAACATTATAAATTCTTTCCAGATATTAAGTCATCTGGTAAAATTGTATTCATATCGCAATATACATATCGCAAAATAAACAAATATCGCAATGCTAGATTTTTCCAATATCGTGCAGCCCTTATTTTAGACATAAATGGAAGATTTGAAATAGGCCTAAAAAAAATTTGAATAGGAATTTTTGAATTTGAATAGGGCCTAAAAAGTTGCTGGGGTCAAGTTGTTATTTTCTTCTTTTGTCTCTACTCTCAGCATAAGTAGTTATTTTCAGTTCTGGGCTGCGATAAAGATAGTAAGGCCCCATTTGATAAACAACCAATGCATAAAATGTCTGCCGTATTTATATATACTATTATCGCGATACCGATAATTTAGTGATCATATTGTGCAGCCCTACTCCCGATGTCTCAAGATAAGTTTGAAGAAACGAGTTCAACTTTCCACAGAGTGCGAGTCCAAATCACTATGCAGATTTGTTTTTTGCGCTGCTCTGCACAGATTTCCACTGGAGGCAGTGTCTGGGGTGAGCAGGACTGTTTTTGTCGGTCACACTAACGTTGCTATCTCTCGCCCACAGCCACGTACGCTGCTGCAGTTCTGTTCCGCATGTCTGAGGATAAGCCCCAGGACTACAAGAAACGACTGTCTGTGGAGCTCACCAGCTCTCTGTTCAGAACTGAGCCCATGACCTGGAACGAGGTAACGGGGCTCATCTCTGCTAAATCCTGCAATCAACGCTGGCGCTGAGCCCCGCTGTAGATTAAGCATATCAATTCCCAGCGCATTACAGGGGCTGTTATGGCAGATGTGGGTGTTATATTTGTTGAATTTACTGGGCAGGTGATTCTTTGGAACAAAGCGTTATTGTTTTTATGAGCCTCGAGCTGTTTGAAAGCTTTCTTGGAACTGATTCAGTGTGTGTGTGGAGTTAAAAACTGAAGTGTGTGCTTCTTTCTTTGCTACGCAGACTGGAGATCTAGGGCTGGATATCGGTGCACAGGGAGAGCCTCTGGGCTACAGACAGGACGGTAAGTTCATCATTCTGAGAAATGAGATCAGCTCTCAGCATTTGGGTGTGATGTTCACTAATCCACTGCTTCATCAGCCTTCACCCACCAGGCCTAGAGCCCAACACGCCACTTTCCATGATAAGGGCAACACGTGAGGCTTACAGACGCTCAAAGATTGCAACTGTTTTCTTGTTTAGCACTAAAAGAGAATATGTTGAAAAAAGGCACTCACAAATGGAAATTGGTAATAGTTTTCTTTTTTTAAGAGTAAATATATGAATAATTTAGTGAAAAGTAAATTATTTTTCTAATAGTATTCGCATTTGACACATATTACCAGAAATATTCTCATTTCGATAAATATTACAATGAAATAAAGGCAAATTTAGTTTGATTGGTTACAAGTTCTTGTTTTTTTTTACTTTGTAAATACAGTATGACATGTAGTTTAAATATATATATAAAATACTAAATTGACATAAAAATTCAGCCTTTCATAATGGGACCATACAATTTGGGTTCCATATTATTTAATTGACCTAAAAGAAGCTGCTGTGTGTTCACTCTGGTCTGGTGGGTCTGAGGTTGTGCTGTTGTGTGCTGGTTTTTAATATGCTTCCTCTAACGTACGTGTGTGTATGTGTGTGCTCCCTCCACTCCTCATCCACTCCCCTCGTCCTCCAGACCCAAGCTACCGCTCCTTCCATTCCGGAGGTTACGGGCAGGACGCCATGGGCATGGATCCCATGATGGAGCACGAGATGGCCGGGCACCACCCGGGCCCTGATTACCCTGTAGACGGCCTGCCCGACCTCGGCCACACCCAGGACCTGATCGACGGCCTCCCACCAGGCGACAGCAATCAGCTGGCCTGGTTCGACACTGATCTGTAAATACAATGACTTTTTAGGTGAGGCAACGCCAATGGTTGCGTTTGATCTGTGCTGACCTGCACCGCACTGTGTGTGGGAGAGTAGAGTGTAAAGCCGCACGCACCCGGTAGCAGAACTAATCTGAGCTGCTTCTCAATTCATTACACGAGTGTGTGTGCGTGCATTTAATGGGATTCTAATCTGTTGTTTGTCCCCCCTTCTTTTTCTCTCCGCTGCAGCTGTATCGTCTGATCTGAATGAACCTGCATTGTGATTTTGGCCTGTAGAGTTGCTGAGCGGGCTCAAGAGAGAGTGGGCTAGTTTCTCTGAAAGTGCCTGACACACTAATACAAGCTGAGTTTCCTATGGGAACACGTGGAAGTAAAACGTTTGGTTCTGGTCTTAGCCGGTCAGAATTTTTGGTGTGATTGACAGAAGAAAGAAAGCCCAAAAAAAGAAGAAAAAAAGCAAATCCTAAGATGGAGTTTTCAACCTTAGCCTTGCCTGTACCAATTTATTTTTTTTTTCTTACTTTTTTTTTTCCAAAGGATATCTGGGTCTGTAATGGTACTTATCTAGCTTGCTTTATGATACTCGTCTTTTTATTTTGCAGAACTTTGTATTCCTTTCGACTGTCTCTCTTTCTCTCTCATAGTGTTGAGTTCTAGTGGTAATGATCCATCAAGATTTTATCGACTTTATGGTGTAGAACACTAATTAATCAGTTGAATTGTATTCTTATCAAATGTAACATTGTGTAGCTTTTGTATAAAACCAAGAATTGGAGAAGTCCAAATATCAGCTCTCTTGCTTTAATGAAATCACAAATGTTCCAAAGGGTTTGCAATCAGTTGGGGCCAGTTTTGCTTTTATTTTTTTATTTCTTCAGTTTTAAGTTGATTTTACTTTACTGTCTTGATCTATTATGATTATTTTTTTGATGGTAGCTTTAGAAAGGTTTTTGAAAAGAACCCCTAATTATTGTAGCCTGCGATTTGTTGGTTGGAGACTTGGCTAAACAATAAAATGGACTTTAAATTTATCCAAATTTGTGGACGTCTTTATTTATTCTAAAAATAATCTAATATAAAACAAAGAACTTTCCAAGACACACATTAAATACCAGGAGAGAAGGTTTGTTCAGTGGGGGACTCAATGCTCTTCAGAATATCTGCAGCTAGTGATTCCACCGTCATGTCTGACTGCGGCCTGGAAAAGAGAAACGAGCACGTAACATAAATGCAAAACAACATTGTTATTTTCATCAATCAGCAGAAATCCACAACAGACACAAGCTCACTGCTTTAAGTCGGCAACTAGAAGCCCTGGATGGCAGCGTTTGTGCACGGGTCATTTATCTGGCAAGCACACTTGAGGCTGCAAATGATTTTGGCCTGTCAGGTGTGTAAACTAAACCAACAGAGTGGAAAGCAGAAGCAAAATAAACCCCAAACTGCCCCTGATGCATGCGCTCATCCATGTTTTTTTTAAATAAAAAAAATGTAATAATCCAAAAATGTTCTCATTGTATTCTGCGGTAATGCATCATCTGCTGTGATTGGCTTGACTAGACTGACTGTGTTCTTGAAGGGCTAGTTCACTCAAATGAAAATTGTTATTAATTTCTCCCCCTCATGTCATTTCAAACCCCTTAGATCAGTGTTTCTCAGCCACGTTCCTGGAGGACCACCAACACTGCATGTTTTGGATGTCTCCTTTGTCTGTCACACCCATTAAAGGTCTTTCAGTCTCTGCGAATGAGCTAATCAGGTGTGTTTGGTTAAGGAGACCTGGAAAATGTGCAGAGATGGTGATCCACCAGGAACGTGGTTGAGGAACACTGCCTTATATCTTTGTTCGTCTTCAGAACACAAATGAAGATATTTTAGATGAAATCTGAGAGCTCCCTCATCCTCCATAGACAGCAAGCGTCGTTCAGGAAAAATACCAAAAAACCTTCTCAAATCAGATTACATGCCCTCAGTGGTTCAATTGAAATATTATTGAACTATGAAAAAACTTTCGTGTTCACATAAAACAAAAATAATGACTTTATTTAACAGTTTCTTCTCCTCAAGGCTGGTTTATACTTATGCGTTGAGTGATCGGCGTGACCCACGGCGCCTGCCTTGCGCGTAGCCCTGCATTTATACTTCTGCATGCTGTTTGTGTCGCTCTGCAATAACACTTCCGAAACGCTAGCTGGCAGTGAGGTTTTTATGTTCCTCTGTGTCGAGTTTCTTCGTGGGTGTTTTGTTTTTTCTGAACGCTACCTTAATGTAGACGTAGCTAAAACTCGCTCATTTGGAGGTGGGAACCGGCGGACGTGCAACAACTTTAAGGTAAACGCTAAACAAAAGTTTCCATCTGGAGCTCCTTCACGGGACTCGACACTTGTAAACACTCGCTCCATCGGGCGCGTGGCTCTTAGCACCGCCCAAACTTGTCACTGCTACCATGCTGACCAATCACAGAGCTTGTGCTATGCGTTGTTGTGACGTGTAGTTGCAGATTTTGAGAGGTCGGCGTCAGCCACGGCGAGGGCTATGTGACCGTGCAAAGGCTGCGCCGGACCATACACGTACGCTTGATGCACAAGTATAAATCAGCCTTCAGTGTCAGTATATTGCGCACGTTCATGCGTGTTGCGTTCTTCATGCACACGATTGGTTTTGAGGATGTTCTGTTTTGGTATTTTTCCACACTTTAAACAAGTCAGGACTGTTGCTCTCCATTGAGGATGAGGGAGCTCTCAAATGACATGAGGGTGAGTAATCATTGACAGAATATTCCTTTTTAGGTGTACTATCCCTTTAAGGAATAAATCGTAACTACATTATCTTATGATTGCAATTTTTTTTTGGTAAACGAACTGAACTAGATTATTTACATGAATGCAGGAAGCATGATCTGCATTAGCTTCAAGTCAGTGGTTGTTTACTTCATGAATATGCTAATAAGAGAGCAGTGCCAAGTGCAGACCTGCTTAAATAAGATAACAGCGCTGTCCACGTACATTATTGATGCAGACACCCAATTTCACCCTGTTAATCACTCATTTAAAAATCTTTTTTTTTTTTTTTCCTAAATTGAAACCGAGTAGAGTTAACCTGGACCTGAGCTAATTCAATTACGTTGAATAACACTGCTGAGTGCGATTTAGTCACATATCAGGTAGGTGGGTTTTTCCCCCCGGTGTATTCTTAATCGTTTGCCTGTTCATATAGCAAGAAAATAAATCAACAGGTGGTAAAAGTGGTGTAATATTTTGAAATACAAAATACAAGCAAATCTGTTAGGAGCGCACAGGATCATGAAGCGGCTGTTTGACATTAGAAAAGGGGGCCGATCTGAATGTCAGTATGTAATATATTGTGGAAATGAAATTTATGTCCCAGAAATCATTTTGTGGGGAGGGATTTAGAGATACTTCTAGACAGGCTCTGCTCATTGAGGTAAAGTTGGTTTTATATTCACACATTCTTCTTAATATTTCAGAAAAGTATTGTTTGCAAATGCTTAATAAGGAAATCATATTAGCAGCCGATGACTATCAAAGTACAACATTGCTCACAGTCAAATAAATAGTGCTGATGTTGTTTTGAAGTCATAGATACATGCGATTTCAGGCCGAATATTCAAAGTAGCATGGTAAACAATATTGGGACAGTTAAAATGTGTGAATATAAAACCAAATTTACCTTAATAATAATTCTTCTGTGCTCAGCTTATCAACTGGAGTAATCTTTATGGCTATACAATTGCTAGGTTCCACACAATTCCTTCATGTCAGCCCAATGCATATTGATTAAGTTATCTTAATGGTTTTTACTATTTTAAGTTGATTGAACAAAACAATTGATCTGTCCCAAAAAAAACTAAAAAAAAAACCTCAAGAATTGTGTTGTTTCAGCTCATTTTGAGTTAGTAGTTTGAACAAGCAGCAAAAATATTGTTTTGAGTGTTGGGCTGTACACAAACACTTAGTATTTACATCAAAAGTAAAAAATAAATGTCGTAAAATATGTACGTATACTATTGCTGTTCTTATAAGGTTGGATTTTTGTACACTGAACAAAAATGGTTCATTGCAAATTGTTGCAAACAATTTCTATGGGCTGAATTTAAACAAACTAATTAAATTGAGTAACGATCAACTTCATTTGTTTGTTTAAATTCAGCCCATAGAAATTGTTATTGTCTTAAAAAAAAGATTCATTTTACAACATTTTTTTTGTGTGTGTACAGGGTTCTTACTCTAAGCCAAATATCAAATTCTCTGACTGGGTTAGCTCCAGATTACATTTGTGATCTGGTGACTTTTTCTACTCCTCCTTGCTGTCTTCGTTCTGCATGTGGACTCACTTTGTATCAGCCGCGCTGTAGACTAAAAACCATAGGAGGCAGGGCTTTTTCTTATTGTGTGCCAAAATTATGGAAAGCATTACCCACAATTATCAGGAATGCCGATTGTTTTGAGAAGCTTCTTAAGACGTTTTTTTAGCAAAGCATTTTATTTGTGATTATCACTGTCACTTGTAACATTTTCCTTATTGTTTTATTGTTGCGGTATGACTTCTGGCTTTTTACCGGGATTTAATGCAAGCTTGTAATTCTCTGCATTTTTATTTGTTATTGTATATCTTGTAGCACGTTCATGAATACAATTTATTATTATTATTATTATTATTTTTATTATAAAAAACTAAATTCCATGACATCCAATGAATGGAAAAACAGACAGCTTTGCACAATAATAATATTGCGTGAATATTATTTGGTATGACTTTAATAACTACTATTAGAACAACAATTGATCACTAACCCCAGATAAAAAAATAAAAAATGAACTGGCCCTTTAAGGAATGAATCAGAACTACATTAGCTTAGGATTGGGATTTTTTTTGTAAAAGAACTGAACTAGGTTAATTAAATGAATGTTATGCATTAGCTTCTAGTCAAAAGTTATTCGCAATGGTTGTTTAACCAGCTGCTTTACATAACAATAAAATGGTTTTAGCATGACTTTAGTAGCCACTATCTGAACAACAGTTGAAAATGTACCTCAGATTTTGAAAGAAAAAATAAATAAATGCAAGAACCTCACTTTCCTACATTTGAAAGCTTTATAGTAGTTTTAAAACATTTTCATTTAACTTCCTGTCGTCTATTTTTTAACACCCAGTCTAGTCTTTAAAGCGGTTATTCTGAAGCCAACGCTCTTAAAATCAATGTGTTCCTGCCATGTTAGTCTTAGTTAACAGGTACAGTCTGGAGACTACATTTGACTAAAGTGACTGTCATTTGACAACCATAGAAGGAATAAAATTAACTTAAAATAGCCTGACCATAACGATATATGTGAAACATCTATTCATAAGTAATAATATTAATAAATACATTACATAAAAAAAACATACATTTTGATAAATTAATCTAAAATCCTTGATATTTGATGACTTCGACAAAATAATAATAATAATAATATTTCTCTGACTTTCAATGTCTGGAATAGTCCATCAAAAATTCAGTGATATTCCAGAAATGCTATGACCCATGTATAAAAAATAGAACTATATACCCCTATTTCATAAAGCTCTCTATATTAAGCTATTATAAATATTAACCATGATTTTCTGAAAGCTGCATTAAAACGCTATTGAAATATAATACTATAACATTAATAAATTTAGCTTGACTTTAGTTTTAGCTTGAAACTCATTCATTCTCCTTCAGCTTAGTCCCTTTATTCATTAGGGGTTACCACAGCGGAATGAACCGCTAACTTATCCAGCATATGTTTTCCACAGCGGATGCCCTTCCAGCTGCAACCCAGTACTGGGAAACACCCACACACTCTTGCATTCACACTCATACACTGCCGCCAATTTAGTTTATTCAATTCACCTATAGTGCATGTCTTTGGACTGTGGGGGAAACTGAAGCACCCGGAGGAAACCCACGCCGACACGGGGAGAACATGTAAACTCCATACAGAAATGCCAACTGACCCAGCTGGGACTCGAACGAGCAACCTTCTTGCTGTGAGGCGACAGTGCTAACCACTGAGCCACCGTGTCGTCCTAGCTTGAAAATGATTAATTATTATAATTTTTTTAACCCTCTTGATTGAGCTGACTTTGAATAGTACCTGGCATCCTCCTTTAAAAGAAAGTTCAATTCAATTTCATTCAAAGAGCCCCCTATAGAGCTGGAGGCATGTTGGTGATGTCATCATTCAGTAACGCATTGTTTTCAATAATTCCTTTCTGCTTGGCCAAGAACCTAATATTGCTGAAGCTTTTCCTCCCGAGCCTGGCCGGGCGGCTTCAAAGGGATTCCTTCTGATTGAGCAGGGGGGTATGGAAGGGGGGTCCTGCCCTCACAGCAGCCACAATAGGCCTGTAGAATGTGAGGGTGAAGCCTGAGCTCAGGAACGCTCTCATCACAGGCCTATACCACATCAATAGATCAAAGATGAGGGTCTCGCTGACAGACTCCAATGAAGAGCCTCATAAACTCACAGCAAACTTCTGTTCCTTTCTTTGTTTTGGAGGGAAAAGAAGGTCAAAATACCTGGCAGTTGTACACCATTTAGATGAATATAGAAATATTTCCTCTCAGCAACAAAATAAAAATGGCTACAATGACCCAAAATAAATGGTTAAAGCATTTATCCTGGTATTAAAGGTCTCGTGAAATTTAGATGTCTATTAGCTTGTGTGCACCAAAACAATGACTACGTTTACATGGACATCAGTAATGAAATGATTTGCCTCAATCTGAATAAGACAGCAATATGATGAAGGTGTTTACATCAGTTACTTTTTGAATGTTCCTTTCATGATCCCGTTTTACATGTTATAGCGCATAATTCAATTAACGTCATTGCGTCACCAGGCTATCCACGTTTCCTCTGGAGTTTCATGTAATTTCGGGTGGTTCATTTTTTTTTTTTTTTTATTAAGGATTTTCAAATAGTACAAACAACAAAGACAACCAGACAAACAAACAAACAAACCATCCCCAAGCGCTGCAAATTAAATAAAAATGTACAAATGTGAGTTTATAATAATAATAATCAAAACAAAACAAAAGAAGCCAGAACTATCTTAAAATACAAATTTCAGAGTGTATGTAAAAAGGATTGGAGAGGTTCCCAAAGTCTCCTGAATTTGTCCTGTTTGTGGTTGAGGTCATAGGTTAATTTTTCCAAAGGGAGAAAGACAACTGAGAAATCCACATGGAAATAGTTGGAATTTGAGAAGTAGACCATTTTGTCGCCATGACAAACGAGATATTGGATGCGAGTTTGAACTGCTGGAAGAGTGTAGTTTTAACGGGATTTGATTCCGGACACCGTATGGGAAAAAACCCTCCGCATTTCGCGGTGTATGTGTCTGCGGTCCTTCACCGACTCGGTAGGTGCAGAGAGTAGTTTCAAACAACCGTGTGTGTATGGACTATCCTGTCGCAAAATGTGGCAAAAATCCTACACGACGCTAATATTTCGATTAAGGTGTTTACATGTCTGCTGCACTTCAATAATGTGACTAAAATCGGCATACTCCACATGTCTTAATTTGATTTCTCTTTAGTTCGATTATGACCTTGATCACATTAAATGAATTAAAAATCGCTGTTTACATGGTAGACTCTTAATCAGAGTATTGTCTTAATCGTATTAAAATTGGATTATTGGTGTCCATGTAAACGTACTCAATGACAAAATTAGCATTTAGAAAATCTAAAATTGATATAAACATGTAAAGCTTGTAGTTTGTCACTTCCGCCTAAATCGATTTATTTCATGTCACCTCATACTTCAGTTTCTCATCACTCACTGGCAGAGCTGTGATAAAAACCAAATGCTATTGGCTGTTTTTTAAAAGGGGAGGGGCTACTCTATGTCCCGTCCTCTCTTCGGGTTTCAGTTGAGGTTATGTCAAATATCGAATAAAAAAATGCACATTTTAAAGCACTTCACGGGACTTTTAAAGATGATTTGGGGGGCTGTTAGTGTAAGTATGTTAGTTTTAAGGTTATCTATAAGCTAGTGTGCTTCAAAACAGTGATTGAAATGAAAAATAGAAGCATTTAAAGCAGAGGTGTCAAAGGCCGCAGCTCTGCACAGTTTAGTTCCAACCCTAATTAAACACCTGATCAAACTAATTGAGTCCTTCAGGCTTGTTTGAAACCTACAGGTAAGTGTGTTGAAGCAGGGTTGGAACTAAACTGTGCAGAGCTGCGGCCCTCCAGGAACTGACTTTGACACCTGGGATTTAAAGTGTACACTTCATCACTTATGGCAGTGTATTATCCTATCAAAGGTAAACTCTAGCCAAAAAAAAAAAAAAAGATGTCCTCATTGCAGTCTGTAATACAATGGCGTACTGAATCAGGTCCAATATGCAGTCGACACTGATGTTGTTGCTCAGGGTTTAAAATTTAGCACTTTTTATTACATCTTAAAGTCTTATGAAAGGATTTTCAGACTTATACAGAGCTAAACGCTAAGAATATATATATTTTAAAGGCAGTGGAAAAGATTTTTTTTTACTTACCCCATTCAAAATTCTAATGTGTCAAATCAAGCAAACTGTAGTTATATACATACAGGGGCGCCGCTAGGGGGAAGAAGCTAGGACGATTCTAAGGGCCCACGCAGTTTTGGGGCCCCCAGAGATATTATTAGGGACCCAAACGACCCCCCCCCACACACACTTTACTTTCGTCCACAACACCTACATCCATCCCCTCCCCCCAGCTCATCACTTTCGTCTGTGACAACGCATCCACCACCCACCCCCCCCTTCACTTGCAAGTTTTAAAAAATATAACTACATGTAAATGTTAATACATGGACAATTTTTAACCTATGGTGGACCTGGAGTGCCGGTTAGAAATAAAACGAAGAATCAAATTATCAATGTCATAATTGAAGCATTAAAATGCATATAAATATATCACAATTTAAATGGACAAATAAACAGACATAATAAATGTGCTTTTGACTTAGCTTGCCTGACCGCAGTAACGTCACCCCTCAACTGTAAATCTTTTCTATAGAGACAGTGATAATCCAGATGAGAATTTCTTTAACAGAAATCAGCTAAAGCTAATAATTCATCCACAAACCTTCATCAAACACGTTAAGACTTTAAACTCCCGCTAAAATAAGCTATGGTTTTGTCTCTGTCTAATGAGTGTGCGTTTCATTTACAAGCGAAAGAGGGTTTAGCTCGACTTGAGGTGAAAGTTGATAGGTTGCTCCCACGTGTGGACTGTCCAATGTCATTTTTTAACTTGATTTATTTACAACTCAAGAAAAGCATGTAGCAAAAGGAAAAGAAAAGCAAGTGGCAAATAGAGAGAGAAAAGCATGTGTCAAATGCCTTTTTAAAAAGCTATTTTAAATTGTGCATTTAAATGATTGATTAATACACTTTTTATTGTTTGATTAATCAGCGTTTTAAAACATGATTTAAATAAACATATTATAAAATGTTTTATTTATTTGTACATTTAAAACATATTTATAAATGCATTGTTTTATTGCTTTATTAAATGACATTTAAAATCACAATTTATACAAACACATTTATTTATGTCTACTTAAATGTCCATTAATTGTCCAATTAATTTGTGATTTATTTATACACATTTTAATACTTTAATTATTAAATTGATAATTTGATTCTTCATTTTATTTCTAACTGGCACTCCTGATCCTCCATATTAACGCTTGTGTGCTGTTGGGTTAAAACTCTGGGGTGATTTTGAGTCTTAATTTGGCCACAGCTTTCTCTGTGCTTCAGCAAATGGAATGAGTTTTGGTGACAAATCTTATTTTGACACATATTTTGGTAAAATGTTTTGGAATATTTCTACCCTTAAAATGTACTACCCTTTCGTTATGTTGAGGGCTGTTTTTGCCCTATTTTTTGATTGCTAAATGGAAGTCAATGGGGCAAAAACAGCCCCCAACATAACTAAGGGGAGTAAATTTGAACAGTACACAAGAGTTAAACAAATGCTATTGTAAGGATGTAAGGAAGATCATTAAACCATATTGGTTAATACAGTTAATAAATACACTTTAGTTAAACATTATTTTGAGATGGATTGTTGGTTGTACCAATAGGGTAGATTTACATGGACAAAAGAAAATGAAGACCTGTTTAAAATGATTTAAGACCTACAACACCATATTTGTGTGAATTTAAGCCTTTTTTTAGACCCTGCAGACAGCCTGCATGCTACTGTGATGTTTGGGTTTAGGGTTGGGGTAGGTGTAGACTTCAATAACACACAATGTAATGGGTAATTTAATAATTAATATAAATAATTCTCGTTTGTAGCAAAAACCATGTGAGTCCACTATGTATTGGACCTGATCCAGTACATCATCGTGCTACGGGCTGCAGCGAAGACACACTAAAACAAAAGCATAGTGGCTAATGCTAAGCCTGTCACTTTTATGGTAAGCAGAGGAGCAGACCAAAAGCTATAATGCGATTAGCTGTGAGGTGCCTCAAATGACCAAACTAGCCATTACACCTATTTTAATGGTAAAACAAACTCCCTCATCTCCCAAAAGTAAGATAATCTCTTTTTATAGTAATTCTGAAGACCTTGATTAGATTGTTCTGGTGTGTTTGATTAGAATTGGCACTGAGGTTCTCCTAGCTTAAAGGGGACCTATTATGCAAAAATCACTTTTATAAAGGGTGTAAACACAGTGGTGTGGTAACAGTGTGAATATAGACAGCCTCTAATGGTAAATTTTTTTTATAAATTCTATTTGTTATAAATCACACTTCATAAAAACAGTCTGTAGATACACTTTGATTGACATTCTCCCTTTGTATATGTCATCGGAGGGGGAAAGCCCCGCCCATTAATCACAATCTCTCCCTCGTTAGCATAAACAGCCCTGAGTGAGAAGCAGCCGTCCACCATTAGAGTTTTGAGTCTATGCTCTTTTGGGAACACAATCTCATTTGAATTTAAAGCGACAGTCACCAAAACGGCACAATTTGGATCAAAGCTAAAAAAGTGCAGTTTCAATGAGATATAAACTGTTATTGTGGGGTATTTTGAGCTGAAACTTCATGTACACATTCTAGGGACATCAGAGACTTATTTTTATATCTTGTAAAAAGGGGCATAATAGGTTAAAAAATTACAACCTCAATTTCTACCATAAAGCTCTATTTTAATTGTGTCTGACCCTGATGGACTGAGCTGAAGAAACAAACGATATATTTCCATGTTAGAGAAGCAGAGTTCAAAAATGTTTAAAGGGATAGTTCATCTAAAACTGAAAATTCTTCAATTCAAGTTTACTTGTGGGCGGCACTGTTGCCTCACAGCAAGAAGGAAGCTGGTTCGAGTCCTGGCTGGCTCAGTTGGCGTTTCTGTGTGTATTCTGTGTTTGCATGTTCTCCTCGTGTCGGCGTGGGTTTCCTCCGGGTGCTCCAGTTTCCCCCACAGTCCAAAGACATGCGCTATAGGTGAATTAAATTAACTAAATTGTCCGTAGTGTATGAGCGTGTGTGTGAATGCGAGTGTGTATGGGTGTTTCCCAGTACAGGGAATAGCCCAATAGTTGGCGGTTCATTCCGCTGTGGCGACCCCTGATAAATAAGAGACTAAGTCGAAGGAAAATGAATGAATGAATGAATGAATGAATTATGTTTACTTGTATAGCACTTTTCACATTAATTGTCATTCCAAAGCAGCTTCACTAAAGGTACACAACATTACATTACAGTCAAACTCAGAAAAGTTATGGAGCTGTGTATAGTTGGCAGTGCTATACAGTATATAGTGTCTTACATTAAAATTCTGTTATTAATTATTCATCCTCATGTCGTTCTAAACCCCTGATACCATTACATGGTACTATGGTAAACGCCCATATCCTACTGTCCATAGTAAACGCACATCCTGATCTGATACAGAAGACACAGGCTAACACAGTATTTACAGTGTTTTGGCACACAAAAGTGTTCTTGCAGCTTCCTATGATTACAGTTGAACCACTAAAGGACTGTTTGACAATGTTTTGGTTTCTTTTCTGCATTACGGACATCTCTGGACTGTCTATGGAGAACAAGAGAGCTCTTGGACTTCATCTAAAATATTTTAAAGTCAGCATGAACTGGAAGCTGCGACCGTTTATTTTTTCGTATTGTGATGCAGTTCCTAGAGAAACGGAATATTAAATGAGAAAGCAGTGGGCGTGGCTTGTTTTTTATACTGCGAGCTGATTGGTTGTAATAAAGTAGGCATTTCATACAGAAAGATCAGGAAAAGGGTTTGGGGAGAGTTATTACAACCTAACAGACACCTCCTCCTCAGCATTTCTGTTTGTTGTCAAAACTGACAGTTGGAGGGGCGTGGTTAAGTATGTTAGCCACGCCCAATACCTTAGACAGACGTCATCTGAGAATTTAGTGCATTTTCACATTTCAATTAAAGATGCTTAATGACATGCACAGATGAATTGTTTACCACAAAACTAGCAATGTGAGCTAACAAAATCATATAGTTTTGATTTAATTTGTACTTTAATGTGTTCTGAAGATGACTCAAGGTCTCAGAGGATTGGAAAGGCATGATGACATCATTTTCATTTTTAAACTTTATCAACAGTTGAAACAAACTTTTCTGAAAAGTCTGCGTTGGCAATATGTTTTGAACTAGTGAAACACTCTCCAAATGAACTTCATTCTGGTCTTATTTGGTTTGGAATGACATTACGCCAAAAGTACATTAGAGCGTTAACTTACCTATTAAGCAGCATCAGTTTCTGCAGCGTGTGAACCAGGATCTGGCCCTCGGAAGAGCCCCAACAGGAGCTGCCAACTGCACTCATCTGCAAGATAAAATATAGCTTAGGAAACATGCTCAATCTCATATGGTGTCAACCAGAAGCAGCGTGGAACCTATTTAGTCACTTTAACTTGTCTCCACAAGCTCCACTCCATCATAACAAGCTGAAAATAGCATGAATAGTAACCTGTGCGACACTGGAGTACTTTTCCGCTGATTTGACGTGTCTGTTTTTAGAATTAGCGGCTCTGCGCACTTCAGCATGACAGAGCCCATTACAATGTCATCTCGGTGGCGTCTCGCAGATGAGATGTTTGATCTGAGTGAATGGGGGTCAGCGTGAGCCCCCTCTGATGAGCAGCGCAGGACACACACTTCATCTTTTTTGAGAGCTGGCGGTGAATCTGGCAGATGTACACCACACACTGTGATGCAGGGAAGGCCGTTTTTAACGTTTTCCTTTATAACTCTCACGGAGTACTGCAAATCTATCTGCCATCTTTTGGTAGAAGACATACATCTGACAAAATTAAGCATTACTAGGTGGATTTTTAAAAAGATTTTATTCTTTTCTTTGTCAAGGATGCATTCAATTGATTTTAAAGTGACAGTACAATGATTTCTAATGGTAAAATATTACATTGCATTGATTAAATAATGATTCCCTAACCTTAGTATTTGGTTAAAGTACCGTTGGCGGTAATTACAGCATCAAGTCTTTTTGTAATGACGTTTAATTTATTTTATTTATGTAGCAAATTTCATAAAGTATGTTAATTTGTTCCATTAGATAATGTATTTGTTAACATGAACGATACATTTATTAAAGTATTTATTCATCTTTGGTAATGTTAGACAACGAACATAAAAGTTGTTCATTGTTAGTTCTTGTTAACTCACAGTGGATTAATAACTAATGTTTGGATTTGAATAACTAATTAGTAAATGTTGAACTATGATTAATGAATGCTGTACAAGTATTGTTCATTATTAGTTCATATTAATAAATACGTTAACCAGTGGACCATTATTGTAAAGTGTTACCAAAATATATTTTTTAATGTTTTGAGACAAATGATGGCAGCATTTTCTTTTTTTAGGGGGGTGAACTGTCTTTCAAGAAATATCTACAAATACAGGTTGAAATCTGTGCTTTTAAATGAACCAACTACACTTGAAAACAAAATTACTTTGGTTTTGTAATCTGTATGAAACGAACGAGAGGTACAGTCCGTCCTGTCAAACGCACATCACATGACAGCAGCAAATACTCAAACGCCCACAAACTTGTAAACAAAGAGTCGCTGTCATTTCTGGAGCAAGACCAAGTTGTGAATTACTTCTGAAGACCAGCGCGATCAGACGAAGCATTATCCAGACAACTATAATGTGTAGAACGGCCATAAAGTAGGTATGTGTCGTGATCTCGTTCTTTTCGAGTGCACATGCGCATTAGCTCGGGCAACCTGAAAATATGCCGATTTTGTTTGAATCGAACGTTTAGAAATGAAACTTATGAGACAGTTGTTGTTTAATTCTACTGCTGGTTCCAAATATGTAATGTAATCTTAAGCTTGGCAAACAGTTTTGGAGAATTTGATGTTTCCTCATTCAGACAGAATGCCTGAGCATACTGCCCGAGAGGCGTTTCAAAGATGGCCGCAGAGTGAAATGACTTGCCTTAAAGGGATTTGGATTACGTCAAACATCGAATTTAAAGATTGCACATTTTAAAGCCCTTCACGGGACCTTTATGTAGTTTTGTTTTCTCATGTTGTGTTGTGTCTGGTGCACACAGAAAAATTGTTTGTCGATTGAATCTTGTCACGTTGTTAGGACACTCATAAAAAAAGCGCTTAGTCGTTATTGATCTCATTCTACATGTACGAGCGGGCGCAGCCATTGGAATCTTTTTGGCTCGAGACTTCCGGTCTCATTAACATCCATTGATTTTTAGACGTTAAAAACGGCTCGTTATGCTGATTGATTTTGCAAACTGATATTTTCTTATTATATTATTCTATTTTTTATGTACAGTCATGCACACATTTGTTTGTAGAGCATGTAGTTTGACCGTTTTCTGCCGTTTATTTTTCCTAGTAATTTCTCCCATAGGAAACTAAATTGGAAGTTCTAAAACAATTGCAAAAACAAGCACACTTCCGCATCGCAGAATAAGGTCAATACAACTACTCACTGTACAGATATCCCCAAGAAATGCCCAGAGCTGATGAGAAGCTTTACGCTGAACTTCCAAACAGACTGGGATCAACTGGCACTTTAGAAGTTTGCGGTATATTCAGCGTTTGCGTCTCACACACTCTTTGATGCCAGGCCACATCTAAGTGAGTCCCACAGAATGTGACGGTGCATTCAGAAAATGCTCCCTTTACTTCCGAAACAAGCGGGCAAAACACAACAGGGTGACAGCTTGTGCACAAAAGCCCTGTCTGAAGATCTAATGCTATCCGGAGCGAGTCCTGTGACACCGAGGGACAAATCTGCGGATTTTTTCAAAGAAGTCCTTGATGGAGGAATAAGGTAAGAGCTCAGAGCGTGAGGAGGCCTGTACTAGAAAGGGTGTTGGGAGCTTCATTATGTTTGTGAAGAGTCTGATGTCTCTTTATCTGTGATGTCATCACCCAGCCCACCTGCCCACCTCAATATGCACCTGTTACTAGGCAACAGGGTTATGTATCCGACTGAACGTGTCATCTCACGTCCTTGATTTCTGTCCTGCCTAATGCACAAGGCTGTACCCATTCACCTGTTTACAACAGACTTATAGCCTTTATACTAAACAAACATGTATAGCAATCCAGAAATATTTCTAAAAAACAAAACATTCATTCATTCATTTTTCTTCGGCTTAGTCCCTTTATTCATCAGCGGTCACCACAGAGGAATGAACCACCAACTTATCCAGCATATGTTTTACACAGCGGATGCCCTTCCAGCTGCAACCCATCACTGGGAAACACCCATACACACTCATTCTCACACACACAGACTACGGCCAATTTAGTTTTTTCAATTCACCTTTACTGCATGTGTTCGGACTGTGGGGGAAACCGGAGCACGCAGAGGAAACCCACGCGAACACGGGGAGAACATGCAAACTCCACACAGAAATGCCAACTGACCCAGCCAGGACTCGAACCAGCGACCTTCTTGCTGGGAGGCGATTGTGCTACCCACTGCGCCACCGTGACACCCAGTCGTCAAACACCCACATGAAAATATACTATAGTAATTTATATTAAATACTATAGTGTTTTTTAACTATACTGACACCTCTAATAGAGATAGAGATGTTGCGCAATCAGCTAAAATGTTTCTAGAATTGGTTTTTATGTATGAGCAATATATTAATTATTGTAGCTCCCACTAAGAAAGGAATGTGTTGTTTTAACCGTATAATGTCTCGTGTATGTATATCAGGCTTGATATGCATATTAGAATTTGTCTGACTGTTATTTCTAATATTTTATATGCATATAGATGTTTTTTTATATACACTAAATAAATGATTCATTGGGTTTTCTACATTTTTTAACCGTGGTTGCAAACAATTGATATGGGTTGAATTTAAACAAACAAACGTCAAAAACAATTTAGTAAATCCTATGAATCATTTTTTTTTTCCAGTGTACGTGTACACATTTTTTATTAAATATTTCACTGGTAAAACCAGTCAAAAATAAAATAGCTTTTTTAAAATTGAGATTTATATGTTAAACGAATAAGTACGCTTTCTATTGGTGTATACTTTGTTATAATAGGACAATATTTTGCTGAGATACAACTCAAAATTTAGAGAAAACTTCGGAATCTGAGGTTTCAAAAAATTTAAATATTGAGAAAATCGCCTTTAAAACAGTCCAAATTAAGCTCTTAATAAAATGCATTTTATTAATAAAAAAATTATTATTAAATGAATTCATTAAAAAATGAAGTATTCATATATGTACAGTACACAATTATTGTATATCTGCATTGTCTATTTAAAAAATACCATCATAGACCATGATCTTTACTTTATATTGTAATACATTTTTGCATTAAAGAAAAATCAATAATCTTGACTTATACAATGTATTTTTGGCTATTCCTACAATTATACCCGTACAACTTGAGGCTGGTTTTGTGATTAATTTACAGTTTCCATATTTTGAGATTCACTTTAATGGTTGTGAATTATTATGAGACCTTGAACTCTGCTTTGGCGACTTTTAATATTGGAAATTTAACTCTGCAGTTTAACAACGTGACTTTCATTGACATTTTAGTAGTTTGAAACGATATAAAACAAACAATATATATGTATATATAAGTATATTTTTCCATAAAAAAACTGAAAAAGTACTGGCAGGTTATTTCCAGGTAAAAAAAATTGTAAATAAAAGTAACCTTTTCAAACATTTCAATGTCAAACGTTGTTGGAGGAAACCCATAAACCAATTCAAAAGCATTAATACACCCCCCCCCCCCCAAAAAAAAAAAACAAAGAAACAAAAAAAAAAAAAAAAGGAAAATGCAAAATTATCTATATTTTTCCTTCCTTCCTACACGCACACACACGCACGCACGCACGCACACACACACACACACACGCACACACGCACACACAGGTTGTCTTTTTGCAAGCAAAAATGAGTTGAAAAATTTGCCAAAATCTTTTTTTGTTGTATTGTATTTGTGTGTGTTATGTTATATTTTGGTTTATTAATTATTGTGATAACATTATATTATTATTACAAAGTAAAAATGAGGCCTTTTTTCTCCTTGGGTAAAATATATATATAAAAAAGTACAATAAAATACACATTGCATTTAAAAAGCTTCTCATGTTTGCTTATGATTATAATTCATCTAATTTGCCGCCAACATAAAAAAAGATCCAAGTTCCAAGTAACTCTTCATCAAGAACCACCAGACAAACAGATAACAGATGATGGGTGTTTTTCTTATTAAAACAATGTCATAATTGAGAGAAATTCTGAAGAGCTGCCCATAGTAACATTCTCACAAACCTATTTATATTATGAAATTTATTCTTAGAAAATCTTCATGAATTCAGCTCTAGAACCTCCAACATTTCCCCCCCCAAATGTTTCAACGTGTAATTATTAAAAAAAATAAAGCTCCTAATCATATTTTGCTTTCAAATTATTCTCAAACATTTCAGGTACACTATTACGGCTTTTCTTCTACACTTTTATTATTCCGTCGTCATACCACAGATATGTTTTCCTCCTCCAGCCACAATTTCTACCATTATCTTCAAGGCTTTATTATATTTAATTACGAATCATTTTATATACATATTAAAATACATAGCATAGACCAGGCAGAAATTGAAGCTTTGTTCTGAGTAAATCTCCTTCCTTTTGCCAGGAATTAATTGGAGAGAAGCCAGATGAGTCACAAACAAGCTTTCATTGGAAAGCCCTCAAATGTCTAGCAGATAGCGGATGAGGAGAACGTTGCAGAGCAGCAGCAGAAACACTTTCTCAGCAGCCTTCATTTCTCACTGAATCTGCCTGCTCATATGCAAAGGGTTGCAGAATGACTTGAACAATGGAGGACGACAAGATATGGAGAGTGAAAGAGTGACAAGAACGGTTATATACAGTTAAAGTCAAAAGTGATTTTTTTTTTTTTCTTTTTCAAATATTTCCCAGATTACGTTGAACAGAGCAAGGAATTTTTCCACAGTATTTCCTATTATATTTTTTCTTCTGGAGAAAGTCTTATTTGTTTTATTTCGGCTAGAATAAAAGCAGTTTTAAATTTTTTAAAACCATTTTAGGGTCAATATTATTAGCCCCCTTAAGCAATATTTTTTTTTGTAATTGTCTACAGAACAAACAAACATTAGCCCCTTTCACACGTACAGACTTTTCTGGAAAATTACTGGCAATTTTCCAGAAAGGGATCATGTGTGAACAGGCCCTTTTTGAAAATACCGGTAAATTTGTTCCGGCAAGAGAAGTTGTAACATTACCAGTAATTTGTCGGAATGCTGCTCTGTGTGAACGCAGAAGGAAAATTGCCGGAAAGAACGCGTTCACGTTTAGACATCTACTCCAGCCAATCAGAACACGCATTCACATCCATGCTGTTTATGAAAATAAAATCCTTTTCCTGACACATTTAGCTGCTAGTTGTTAGTCAGATGGCGTTTCTATGTTCATTATTAATGCCAACTGTGGAAACAATTATCGATAAAATGCTTATGATAAACCGCTGTGAGTTTACCTGCAAGCCCTGCGTTCAGCTGCGTGGTGCTCGTGCATGTGAAGGAGTGCTCCGGTGAGCGCTAGCACACAAACAAATTTACATCTCAACATGCGAAAGTGTTCCTCCATATGTTTTCATCAAAGTTGTTCACTATACTTATCCATCCACAGAATTTGTAATGTAGTCAAACATTTAGCTGCGGTTGGCGCTTTTGCTTTTGGATGTCTCAGGGACAAAAGCAGCTGCATGAACGCTAAAGCTTTAAATAAAAGTGAAACCATCAACAAAAGCCTGACCCCTATTACGTTTACAAATACAAGCTCAGCTGTTTAGAGGCCATTTCTGGGTAATGATGTCAGAATTTACCTGTATTTTGGAACGGATGTGTGATTGGTCTTTCCCGGAAAAATTCCGGAACGTCCTTGCCTGTGTGAACAGCGCTTTTTTGAATTTACCGGTAAAGTCGTTCCGGAAATTTTCCACATATTGTTCGGTATCACTGTGTGAAAGGGTCTAATAACTTGCCTAATTACCCTAACTTGCCTAATTAACCTAGTTGAGCCTTTAAATGTCACTTTAAGCTGAATACTAGTATCTTAAAATTGGGGAAAAAAATACACAGGGGGGCTAATAATTCTGACCTCAACTGTATCTGTGTGAGGCTTTTAAAATCAATCGAAAGTTGCTGAGACTTTTAATTGAGTAAGTTGATGTACTTCAGACTGAAACGGAATATTAAGTAGGCGGTGGAGCTTTCTTTCTGTACATCATTCCCTTGTACACTGTAAAATAATTTGACAAAAAGTCATGACAACAAATGCTTTTATGTTAGGGGAGAGCGGGGACCAAAGTAACAAAGCGATTTTCTCGAAGCCCTGACAACATTTGCTTTCCAGGCTCTAACAGCACGTTCATCTTGCAACCCTTGATGGAGCTGCCAAATATCATGTGATTTCGAGGCAAATCAAAACTAACCACATTGGTTTTGTTAGCTCACATTGCTGGTTTTGTAGTGAACAATTCATCTGTGTATGTCATTAAGAAAAAGGTTTGCCCATGTAATCTAAAATTAAAATCTGGAAATGCACTTCCTGTTTGTTTTCAGTTAAATTCTCAGATTACGTCTGTCTGAGGTATTGGGTGTGGCTAACATACTTAACCACGCCCCTCCAACTGTCAGCGCTATGACAACAAACAGAAATGGTGAGGAGGAGGAGGTGTCTGTTAGGTTGGAATAACTCTCTAGAAACCCTTTTCCTGATCTTTCTGAATGAAATGCCTACTTTACTCACCCGCTTCGAATGTTATCAGTCGATTGAATGGGCGTTATCAGTGGTTTATCAGCTGATAGATACGGGCCAGTAGGGGCCTACTGCGCCCACTGGTAGGCTCAGAAGGCTGTTATCAACCATCCACATAATTTATCAGCTATACTAATAGAGAAGAGTTCAGATCCATATCTGTTTTTACATTACTGTGACGGTTGGGTTTAGGGTTGGGGTTGGGGTAGACGTTAATAAAATACAATTAATGGGAAATAATATAATTTAATAAATAATCAGCATAGGCTCATTCTGCATTTTGCCTTTAAAACGAACGCTGCGTGGCGGTATACACGCTTACCTCCATATGAATGGATTTTGAGCTGTTATCAGTTTCTCCAGTGGCTCACCGTGTACGTCAGCAGACTGGTGCGGAGTTGACAGCGATGACGGAGTTCGAGTCTGACGAAGAACGGTTTCAGAAGGCAGGTAAGACAAAAGCCAAAAAAGTGAATTATTTGTTTTTATTGCTTTTTTAAAAACAGATGGTTGGGTTTAGGGAAGGAGGAGGGCAGGTTAATCGGTGCTTTTGAAAAAATAATGACCGTTGGGTTTAGGGAAGGAGGAGGGCAGGTCAATCGGAGCGGCCTCTGCTGGATTTATGCGAGAACAGCAGATTAACCATGTGCATGGTTGATAACAGCCTTCTGAACCTACCAGTAGGCGCAGTAGGCCCCTACTGGCCCATATCTATCAGCTGATAAACCACTGATAACGCCCATTCAATCGACTGATAACATTCGAATCGGCTGCTTTACTACATCCATTCAGCTCACAGTAGACAAAAACAAGCCACACCCACTGTTTTCTCATTTAATATTCCATTTCTTTAGGAACTGCGTCACAATACGGAAAAAAAATGGTCGCAGCTTCTGGCTCATGTGGACTTTAAGTAGTATTATTGCACTTAAATAGCTAGTCCTTATTTAGTAATTATTATTAGTACTTTATTTGTGAGCACACTTAATCAAGTCCCTAGCAAACCTGAACTTATGATAAACCTTCTGACAAAGAGAGATTCTCACCACTGATAAGAAAACACTGCAAAAAAACAAATGTTTTCTCTTCAACTCCCTCCTCCGAACCTAAACAAGCTCTGTTGCGTATTTAATATGCAAGCAGTTTCCTAGTTTCCACACTTCAAAGGCTGACATGGAACAGTACACCCAAGTCCTTGTAATTACCAACTGAATTAACATGCCTATTAGCATATTAGTATAACAGATTCTCAGATGGGGTCTTATGGGAGACTCCAGTGTTCCTTGCACTCGTTCGCTCAAGTGCACGACCCGCCATTCTGTGAAGAGGACAAGATGAGAGGATGTGGAGATGAACCCAATCAATCTACAATCCACAAACACGTGCCACACACAAACACACACACTTTCATCAGCGGCTGCATAATCAAGCACAATGAACAGATGAGTTTTAACACACTTGTGCATATTGTCCTCACATAATCCAATCCTCTAGTCAGGCCTGACTAAAAAAAACAAGAGACTAAAAATGAGAAGACAAACAGCGTGAAGTTGGTCTGAATGTTGTGTGGGTGAGCAGAAGGAGTATCGTCTGCTAAAAGTGCGTTCTGAATGGATGGTTATGCTTTTTGAGGCAAGATGAGCACCATTCAAGCTAGACTGTAAAAAAAAAAAAAAAGAGCATAATTTATGTTGTCCCAACACAAATCGATTAAGTTACCTTATCACTGTTTTTACAAATTTAAAGGCGCTGTAGATAACTTTTTGCCTCTTTTAAAGCATAAAAATATCATAATGTGTTTTCAGATATTTAAGAAACATGCTAAGTGAACATTCTTGCTTATCTGAAAAACAATGCTGAAGTCAGATATTCTGCTTTGAAAATGTGAGTTACGTGCCGGGATGTCTGTCTTTGTTTTGGTCATTTAACGTGCCCAATGCCAGTTTAGCCAATTATATTTCAGCACCCTGGGTTGGTCACAAAAATGGCGGCTGCACCACCGTGTGACGTCACATGGAACCTATGATCTGTTGCTATTTGTGTCCACAAAACAAGATTTTACCACAGTACAATTTCCTTATGATGGTAATTTTAGGTGATGGTTGTGTATTCTTTAGCATTTTAATTACATTCATATTTAAATGTGCCATAGAGCGTGCATGGATGCAGTTTGTTAAATTATTCTTTGATATCTCCATAGCAGGTGTGTGGCTTAGCTCAACAATTCTCCAGAAATGGTTTTATATGCTCGTTCATAACCACAGGAATTACCGCTAGAATGACAAGCTCGGTTTTGACCATATTTGGAATGGTCATGACTATTAATGAGCTCTGCTCTGACACTCGGCAGCTCACGTTAGTGCCTGAAGCTCATACACATGCAAAATAATCATATTTCAGCTGTCAAAATATGTTTTAGCAAATTGAATAGATGCCCTGTTAACAATCTTTCTTACCTTGGAGAGGTTTATTTTAGCTAAATTGAGTGAGTAAGTATATTTATGCCACCAGAGTAACCCATTTTATTCCCGAGTTGTGCTGTGGGTGAAATATAGTCTAAATTATAATTATACTCTTATATTTATAATGATAAATAATAAATATATAAAAAAGGAGCCGACAGAGATGTATCTAATGTTGTATTTTGAAGCTATATCATATATGAAAACAGGCAGGAATTAATATTAACCTCGTTCTTTCACTCCAGAAAGATGACAGTAAGAGCTGAGTGATATGACACAATGCATAAATGTGCATTGAACACTTAAACTCAGCAGTGTACATGTGTTTGTTGCCTCACTACAAAAATACTCTGCACATTTCACAATATACATGTTAAACTAACAAAAGATACATTTAAACAAACCTTATGACTGTTCGGGGTGGAGCTGAATAAATTTGTAATCAGAATATGACTCTTTTTGTTGCTTAAAGCGAACAGTCGTTTTCAAAATAACAGATATAATAATTTTAATACAAGCTTAAGGAACTTAAAAATAAGGGAAAAAATCTCACTAGGAAACATTGTGGCCAATCAAATGATGCCTGGGATGTGCTTATTAATGATCCCGTGTGCATCTAACAGTTTTTTTCTGTTTTGTTTCAACTGGCCTATTTTTCCACTGGAAATTTACACTGACAAGATTTACATGAGAACGGGGAAACAATGGTGTTTGAGGCTCACAATATGGCTCTTTTCAAATACTGAACTGTAATTATTAAACTATGCCAAGGTATAGACACATTTTCATTATATTCCTTATACACTACCTGACAAAAGTCTTGGTGCCTATCCAAGTTTTAGGAAGAACAAATAATAACTTCTAGTTGATCATTTGGTATCAGAAGTGGCTTATAGACCATTTCAATGTGGTCATGCCATTGGCCCTTGAACATTTCCTGCTTGTTCTCATACTATATCATAATTGTAACAAGAGGCAATTCAATCATATTTTCACGTTAAAACAGCTACCATAAGATTATTTATCAATATGTGGACCTTTTTGGATTCTCTGAAGCTACAGAAATTAAAAATGTTAAACAGGAAATACATTAGGACCATTGTTATTGTTTACATTCCTCAAAATGGTCTATATGAAAGGCAAAGGCCTCTAGATTACGTTTATTTTACCAAAACAAAATATGATCATGCCTTGATTTTTAATTATTTAATTAGGACAGTAAGGTCTGACTTCGCTTAGACAAAAGTCTTGTCACTTAACAGAAATACTGTACAGTATAGAATATAAAGTCATGGTGCAGTGGAAAAATAATTAATATTGTGTATGACTCCCATGAGCTTGGAGGACTACATCCATACATCTCTGCAATGACTCAAATAACTTACTAATAAACTTAATAATGTCATCTGGAATGGCAAAGAAAGCGCTCTTGCAGGACTCCCAGAGTTCATCAAGATTCTTTGGATTCATCTTCAACGCCTCCTATTCTATCTTACCCCAGACATGCTCAATAATGTTCATGTCTGGTGACTGGGCTGGCCAATCCTGAAACATCTTGACCTTCTTTGTTTTCAGGAACTTTGATGTGGAGGCTGAAGTATGAGAAGGAGCACTATCCTGCAGAAGAATTTGCCCTCTCCTGTGGTTTGTAATGTAATGGGCAGCACAAATGTCTTGATACCTCAGGCTGTTGATGTTGCCATCCACTCTGCAGATCTCTCACACGCCCCCATACTGAATGTAACCCCAAACCATAATTTTTCCTTCACCAAACTTGACTGATTTCTGTGAGAATCTTGGGTCCATGCGGGTTCCAACAGGTCTTCTGCAGTATTTGTGATGATTGGGATGCAGTTCAACAGATGATTCAAGTGACCTTCTGCCACCTTTCCAAATGATCAACAAGAAGTCAAGTTATTATTTGTTGCTCTTACAACTGGGATCGACTACAAGACTTTTATCAGGTAGTTTATGTTGAGAATCAATGTGTCAAATCCTAATAGTTCCAAAACTGCATAGAAAAAAAAAATGAGCAAAAACATAAATGCAGTTGCTGCAGTATTTTGGTACTAATTTTGTAACTAAAGTCAGGTAAACACGGAGTAGTTCAGAACAAAAAGTTTGACAACCTTGTACTTGTTTTTTTTTTCCAAACCTTTCTTTTTCACCATCTCTATTTACTTTGGCATCACAAAGTATTGTATTGAGAAAGTGCAGAAGTAAAAGAAATCGTGATCAATCAAAGACTACATTCAATTATATAATTTGTTTTATATAAAAGATACAAAAGTCCAGCTCAAGAGATGGAGTTAAAAGAAAAAGAATCGGTCTCTGACATTGCATTTAACAATAACACAATAAATCCTATAATGTTATTTCTTTTTTGCAATTTTGGAACAAAACATAAAGTAGAGTGTTGCTTGAATGTACAAAACGTTCTATAATGCCTTTGCATTGCTATGTGTGGTATTCTGTTTGTTACTATGGCATTGCTTATTGGCCCAAGTCAAAATAATCCAAGTCTTTATGACATTCTCACTCTAAAATAATTAATTACAAATTACTGAAAAAATATAAAGAGGTTGCTGTACGTCACAGGGAGTTGAGAGTTGCAATGGCTCAAGCACCTGTAAACCTGGAAGGCAGAAATGTATATTCTAACTCAATTTTGCTTTTTTTTTTTTGCTTTTTTTTTGGCAGAGAGAACAGCTCCTCGTGGATGCTTTTTGGTGTGCATATGAGTTCTATGGGCTTCATATTAGGGGTAATTAGTCTTTAAAAGCTTAACACAACCAGTGATGGGAATAACAGAGCTATAAAAAAAAAGGGCGTTACTAATGGCGATACTTTTTCAGTAACGAGTAATCAAATGAATTGTCGCACAACGGCCAATAGCCAGAACGATGGCAAATCCAACAAGTTCAAAGGTAGCGTTTGCACACTGGAAATATAAGCACTACTTTTCCCTATTTTCTAATATTTATAATGATATGTTGAATTTGATGGTTGTCTCTCACATTGTCCCACAACACTATTAAAATAGTGTAGATTAGTGTACAATGTTTTATATTTATTTTATAGTCATTTGACAAATTAGATTTTTTTAAAGTAACACAATACTTACTTTCCCTGGTAAATAGTTACATTTATAATTATGTAACTCAGTTACTAACTCAGTTACTATTTGTGAGAAGTAAATAGTAACTATAACTAATTACTCTTTTAAAGGAATGTGCCCAACACTGAACACAACTAATTTTACTTTGAAACTAGTTTGAAGAAGATGTAGGCTGTGTCTGAAAGCTTTAAAATGCTGCCTTCGTAGGGAATATTCCAAGGTCTGAAGGCATTGAGAAACGTACAAATCCAAATTCTGCTTCATTTCCTGTCTCCTGAGGTTGGGGAGTAGCAAAGCGATTTTCTCAGAGCCCTGACAACATTTGCTTTCCAAGCTATAAAAGCACATTCAACCCTTCATGGAGCTGCCAAATATCACATGATTCATCACTGTGTCCCGTGTTTAGGTCTGGATTTCAGTTTTCAAATGCGTAAATCACTGTTTATTCAAATGACAAGTTGTGTTTCCTTTATCATGTGTCACAGTGATGATCAATCTACAGGTTATTTAGTGCTATAACACATCTATAAGTTTACATCGTCTGAGTTTTTCCAGATCAAAAGCATGGATGGAACTGAAATTTAAAATGAAAATGTCATTTCATATTTTTTTTGCAAAGATACGACAAAATGTGTTTGCAGTTAACATATTAACAAGGACATAGTCAAGTAAATTTAATATAACCAAGAGTAAGCCAGCAAATCCTAATATATATCAATAAATTGTTGTTACTTTTGACCCACCTGTGTGTTACTTTTGACCCTACTGACCGGGTCAAATACAACAATGTGCAATTTAAGTTTGAAGTGAAATTATTTTAAATTGTTGTTCTACATTTATACATAATACCACCTGATATTGATAGACCACACTTATGAGTTAGTAACTACAGCGATAATATATTTCTGTCTAAACGTTATCTTTTAAAATGAGGTTTTTATAAAAGAAATAGTACTTTTTCCCCCACTCTCCCCTTGATCCAATTCTAAAGGCAGCATAAATGTATCCTTCGCTGCCTTCAATATCACACAATTCTGTGCTTTACATTTCTGACAGTTGAGCTAAAAAGTAAATATGACATCTCAGTGTCATTTGGGTGTCATTTTGTGTGTAAATGTACATTTTGACCAATGTTTCCATTTCGAATGCCGTTTCTACCTAGAACTTTTGCAGTAAGCTAATATTCCCTTAGTTACTACCAAAGCTCTCTCTGTTTTGTTGCATTAAATGATTTTGTTTTTTCAGAAGTCAGTCTGAAATCAGTTTAACGTGGTGCTTTCAGAGTCAGCTGCTTTTTGAAAAGAGAATTGTTGTGTTTGTATCTCTCCAATATGCCTGTGGACACACTATACTTACAGTTCTGTCCAAACAGGTTCCAAAAGTTACTTTTTGCATCATAAGCGCCCTTTAAATCATTCAAGTCAGTCCGAAATCAGTTTAACGTGGTGCCTTCAGAGTCAGCTGCCTAAGCTTTTGAATGCAGCCATAGCTTATTAAGATTCAAGCTTCAATATGATTATTTAATTGGCTGGACACAGCAAATAGTGACAAAACGAAAATGTTAATATAAACGCTGTGCATAATTTCAAGAGAAGGGTGCGATGAACTGTGATTAACTTTAAACTTAAATGATTAACTACATTTAACTTTGCACTGTTTCTGCTCTTACATATAGTTGTACTGACATGCGGCTGTGCTGATTCCAGCGGTTATGAATTACATAGCGATTTTACTGTCTTTATTACAAACATGCACTGTTTGAAAAACATTTTAAACTTGTAGAACTCATTCTTGAGGTGCAGCTGATCACAGAGAGTTGGAACAGATCTTTTAATCCCAGTTTCTTTGCAAATCCTGTCCTGTGGACATGTTTAT
Organism: Danio jaintianensis; assembly: GCA_903798115.1. NCBI lineage: Eukaryota > Metazoa > Chordata > Actinopteri > Cypriniformes > Danionidae > Danio > Danio jaintianensis. The sequence continues at coordinate 5,240,347 of CAIGQV010019270.1, forward strand.
ATGCATTAGTATGAATACATGTTAATACGCTCCTGTCAATCAATTCGGTGGGCCGGGAAAACCGCACTCCTACGTCGTGTTTGGACATTTGGATCCTGTTTTAACATCAGGAAATAAAAGATAAAAGAGAATTGTTGTGTTTGTATCACTCCAATATGCCTGTGGACACACTATACTTACAGTTCTGTCCAAACAGGTTCCAAAAGTAAATTTTTGCATCATAAGCGCCCTTTAAATCATTCAAGTCAGTCCGAAATCAGTTTAACGTGGTGCCTTCAGAGTCAGCTGCCTAAGCTTTTGAATGCAGCCATAGCTTATTAAGATTCAAGCTTCAATATGATTATTTAATTGGCTGGACACAGCAAATAGTGACAAAACGAAAATGTTAATATAAACGCTGTGCATAATTTCAAGAGAAGGGTGCGATGAACTGCGATTAATTATACAAAAAGGATGCTGGTAATCACAATTTTAAAAATGCAATCAATTAACTGACCAATGAGTTAAATTTGCAAATCAAATTATCTAGAAACCACAAAATACACACGTTGATTATTGTTTTTTTTATTGTAATTTAATTTTGTACATTCACTTTTCCATTGAACGTTAACGATATCCATCTATGTAATATGGTGATCAGTCACGGTCTCTGCTGACTCATAAACAGAATGCGCCGATTCTTCCTTTTAAGCAGCACTTTGGTCACTCAGAACGTAATGTTCCCATTCGGACCCAATGTTTTGTGTGGCCCGGGCGTGAAATGGAGCCCTCTTCCTCTTTAGCCTTTGTACTGTTCTTTGAAAAGCCCTTCATCGTGTGCTGGATCTATTTCTGATATTATAGAGGCAATTAGCGAGGTCTTTGATGGCTTGATAAAAAATGAGCATGCATAGATTTTATAGCATTGCATTTAATGAATACTAATTAAAAGGCCTTTGTTGACGGTCGGGGTGAGAGATGGATGAGTGAGCTTGGTTTTTCTTGCTTTAATTGAAACCCTTTGTCACTTGCCCACTCGCGTGTGAATAAGTGCTCTCTGTCACTCCGAAAAAATAGAACAATGTAAATTAATTTGCGTCATTTGCATAAATAGAAAGCTTTTTAGCATCTGTGGTGAAAGTGCTTGGATTCGTAAAAAACAACCAACCATCACTCACAAGTTTGTCCGACTGAATAATCTATGCTTGGATGGGTTTATGTCAAATCGGTTTCGTTCGTTAGTCTTTCGTTTTACTGAAAGCTCTACAGAAAGCAGAGAGAAGGGGTGATGATTGAAAGGATGTTTGTAAAATTGATTTATCTAGAGTCTTGCACCTCCTATAACACTGTGTTAGAGCCTTATATTTATTAATGTTACTGTATGCATGTCAATCAAATTTCACTTCGATAAATTCGAAGAAAGACTTTTGTACAGAAAACTGTTTGTAGAATTTTTTGTACAGTTCATTTGCCTCATTTATGAAATGTAAGATGTTATGTAGTCTTAAAAGCAGAGCTGAACTGTGACAAAAAAATAAAAAAATAAAATCGGCCCTGGCATTTACATACAATCAAAATGCTACCCATCTGTGCACGCTCTTGAATATGTTTACCAACTCCTATTCTATAAAAGCACAAAAGCCATATATAGGAAATAATGAGAGTTGACAAATTAAAAACTTAAAAAATGTAATTTATTATTATAATAAAATTATAATCCACATTGGGAGTCCATCTTGTGTGTGCCTGTGTGTTTTGAGGGAGCCTATATTAAATAATCAACGTAACAAAAACCGCCTGCTGACGCACACAGTTAATGTTAATTAACAAAATAACGTTAAATAATAAAAGCATGTATCAGTGACCCTTAAAAAATTAAAACGTTCAACTCAACAGTGAAACATCAAAACATAGCTTAAATATTTGATAAAGTCACTTAAAATAAACTTAAACGATATAAAAAAATGCAACAAATGCAACTACAAAACCAAGTTAAAAAATTTTTAGTATTAGTTTTGCTTAAGTTGCACATTAGTTTGACCATGTATAAATAGTTATAATGATATGTTGCATAAATTTTATTATAGATATAGGCCTACATCAAAATTACATGATAACACAGGCGATTGTCTTCAGACAAATTTGTAAAATAAAGACTTGCAGGTTAAGGAAACATGAGAGGAAGTTGCCGCGGGCCTTGGTGCAGATGAAAAGTAAAAACAAATTTATATAGATAGATAGGTAACTAGATAGAATAGACAGATATAGATTGATCTGTGCAACAGCCGCCGATGAGCTGCATGCTACAGACCCAGTTGGTGCCTGCGTGCTGCTTCTGCTCTCCAGATGCGCTGCGCATGCGCTGCTCACACTTTGCTCACACATGCGGTGTAACAGGCTTGACTCTAAACTATTTTGACAAATACACACCGACGTTGCATGCTCACACAGAGCCCAAAATGGGAGCTTGTGATTTGGTCAGCCCAATGTCAATAAAGAAAAGAACCAATGCGCTGCAGATTACGTCACATGGCCAGTCTGTTCGAAAAAAATAAATAAATAAAAATTAATCGAAAAAAATAAACATCTTACTTTCAGAGCGTCACAGATCACAGCATCGTCAATTAATTAGGCAGAAAAAAAGATAGGCTGCTAAGTGTTTTATGCCGATCAGATCATAAGAAGATGATCAGCCTGGCCCAAAAAGTACGTCGACCCAGCGGGAAACTGCCCGGTCTGCCAGATGGCCAGTCCGCCCTTGCTTAAAAGTACTTTGCTTAAGGTTCCAGATTAATATTATGCACACACAAAACTATTTTGAAATGCCAAAGTTAGAGGAATCAGATGTTAGAGATTAAATCAAAGAATAGTTTTGTTTGAAATGTTTATTACAAGGATAAACATGCAAAACTATAGCTCTGAGGTTATCTCTAAATCTTTCATATATCTATGAAATAGTGCACTTATAACTTTTGGAGACAGACATTTTGCATTAATAATTTTTTTTTCTGCTACTTCCAAGTGTCTTCTCTGATATTGCCACACCATTACATACCAATTATCCAAATTTTTACATGTCTGAGTAGGGCTTGGCTAGAAAAACTGCCTTACGGACAAGATTTTGTGATCTCAGGTAAATGTCTGGCTATCTGAGACAAAGGTACAGTTAAGGCAGTTAAGTACAGTTAAGGCCTCCCATTCAAAAGGTAGGTAGCACATTTTGATGACGCAATATACTACCCATCAGATTTTGCTACCACTGTAAATTTTTATGTGGAGTAGTGTGATATGAAGCTGTAATATCGCCCTGACCTACCTAATCCCTAACCCCAACCTCAGAACCATTAAAATACAGTGTTGGTAGCATAATCTGATGGGTAGGACAAAATGTCAGGACACAGGGACACACCAAGCCAACGATCAGCTATCGGGTAGCGTCGGGCTGTCAGTGAGCGTCTGTCAGTCTAGTTTGTTTGGTGTGTTCCACAAATTGCCTCTAATCAGGCTCACATTGGAGGAAGTTTGCCTGCTTTAGCATGTAGAATTGGTGTCAGCGAAAGAAAGCGTTCTTATTGTTGGTTCAGCTATGAATCAGAGCATGAGAACAAAAACTGAAGTGACGAAACCAAACAAACGACGCAACAAGTGGAAACACAAAGAAACGGCTGTCATTTAGTCACATTTCTTAAATATTTGCAAACTATATGGATTATTAGATTATCAGACATTCGTACAATTTAGTACAATTTGCTAATCCCCCAATGACGGTTGGGTTTAGGGGTGGGGTTTGGTGCCACGCCTCCTTTTAAAAAATAATTTTCGCACGACTGAATTCATACGAATTAGCCACTAAACTGACCAAACATGAAATAATTATGTTTCCTCGTACTGTGAAAATGGTACGAAAAAGCAGCTTTGTTTGCATTTTGTATGTGTGCAGCACTAGTTCCTGTTTCCCTTTGTGGAACGGCAATACAGACTACTACCACTAGCGGGAATGGAAATGTACATCCACAAAGGCACACAACATAAGTTATAAATGTTGGCTGTAGTCCATTTGGTGTGTTCACACACAGCTTTCTGGTCCAAGATGCGGTCAACGCAAGGCGACAACACAGGTTTTCTTCGCCACTAGTTCTATGCTATCAACTTGGTTTGTCCCAGGCTTTAGTTTTTGTGGTCTATCCATTCTCTAATTGCAGGGATGCAAAAGCTTGTCACAGTATTTACACAGTAAAAAATTTTAGAGACTTTTGTAAAACCATCTAGTCATTAGGTTTCATCCCATGGAGAGTGAGGTCTAAAGGTCCTGCACTGTACTGACAGAAAAACCGCCAGCTGTGAAGAACCGCAGTGTTATCAGCAGTTGTAAGACTGCAGGTAGTAAGTGCTTACGCTGTGTGATGTGGTCAAGGTTACCTTCCAGTATGTTAGCAATTTCAAAAATTCTGTGCTGATCAAAAAAAATCAATATTTCTGCAACACTTTTCCCAACCAAATCATTCACCTTGGCAAATGTTGGCCCTCAGCTTGTTTCATAAACTCTCATTTGTTTTTATTTGCAATCTGAGTTATATTTCTGGTATACAGGTATGTACTTACAGGTATACTTACAGGTATGATGGTTTAGGGTTAAGGGTTAGTTCATGAAAATTCTATTATTAATTGCACACACTCATGTCTTTTCAAACTTCAGAACACAAATTAAGATTATTTTAGATGAAATCCGAGAGCTCCCCTATCCCCATAGACAGCAACAGACCTAAGATGTTCAAAGTCAGGAAAAGGAACCAAAAAAATTGTCAAAACATTCCATGTGACTTCAGTGGTCCACATGAAGCTCCAATAAGACTCTTGAATGCCAAAAAAAAAACAAAAACGATGAAAACAACTTTGTAATATATATATTAGTATATGTTATAAACCACCGGAGTCACGTGGAGTGTTTGACAATATTTTTGGTTCCTTTTCTGGATTTTTCTGGACCCTTGGTTTCAATAGTGGGCAAGGGAACTCAAGGACTTCATCTAAAATATCTTAATTTGTGAAGCTCTCAGGGTATTACAAGCACATGAAGGTGAGTAATTAATAACATAATTTCCATTTTTGGGTGAACTAACCCTTTAAATTCAATCCTGATACTTGAATCAAATTAAGAAACTCTTAATGAATACCCTTACGCTGTAAGGCAACCTAAGGAAAATTACACATACTGTGCTTTATGCAACCATACACTGGATGTTAATAGAAGGTTTTAACTACACGTAATATATGTAATGTAGTATTTTCACAACAAACAAATTCATGCACTTGAGTGGGTACTGAGTTAAACCTGGGGCATTAAAAAGTTTTTCCTGCGACTGTGCTCTATACCGCATACCAGCACACACACACACACACACACACACACACACACACACACGGACACACACGCGCACACGCACACGCACACACACACACACAATCTCAAAATGTGTGTCCTGTTTCTAGAGCTGATAATTGTGTGAGATAATGCAGATGTATGATGATAACAGAAAGCTGGAGAGCATTGTTTTTACTGCAGACATCACGCAGAGCAGATAGTACAGATGGGCTAGAGGACAGATAAAAATGGATAGAGAAAGAATACAGTTTGCTGTGGCGGTGGAAATGGAACATGACATTGACAGTGTACCCTCCAAAACCAAACTAGGACAAGGTCAGTGAGGAACAATAGTGTAATTGTTGTCACAGCCGAAGACACATTATTGTTATACTAGAGGAAGATCTGGGGCTTCGCTTTAATTGCTGCATGAGATTTATATTGCTTAAAGTATACCAGCATAGTATTAGGTTTAGTTGTAAACTCCATTCTTGAAATGGATGTAGGCAGGAATGTGGCATGGACCTTCTGAATGATTAAAGATCACTTGACCATGATGACTTGACTTTATTTGATTAGGTACCTAATGTCATTGCAAGACTCCAGTTTTGAGATATCGAAAACTTATATCAGGGAGCTGGAAAGTATATTCAGACAGATCAGGTTGTCCTAGCACTGTAAAACACAGGCAAAAAGTCATATGAGAGTCAGAGTGCCTTTATGATTCAACCAAGAAGAGCAGCAAATTTCAAGAAGAGGAGGGGGCCCAACACTGAACCCTGAGGCACCCCGGTGGTTAGGTGATGTAACTTAGATGCCCTTCACCTCCAGGAAGCCTTGAAAGATCTGCCTGTGGGGTAGGGCATTTTTAACATAAACACGAGGAGGGCAAGCCCCACAAGTAATACAGAAGGCACCGCAGGAAAGATGATCGCCAATAACTGAACAGGAGAATTCTGTCAATCCGAGCAAAGTCACTCCTCCTCCTCATTCCCAGCCTCATTGACAATTCAGATCACACCTTCGTCTGTGACCAGTAGCGAGGTATCTAGCCCTGATGGTTCATCTTTCGAAAACAAGTTTTGCCCATGGAGGAGTGTGCAAATGTATGTTTGTGAGCGCAGGCCGGTGGCCCGAGGCACCGTACCTGGGTCAATACTCTTTCATGCTGCAGCTGGGCTGAGCGACGAGGCCATTGTTGCTACTGTCACGCTGTGAGGGGCTCCAGTCTGCAGGGGTGGCCACAGCCGAGCTAATGAGCACGCCTCCGAGTCCCAGGAGTGGGAGCTTGCCGTGCAAAAGTGTGTGCATGTGTTTGTGTGAGCGAGCGTCTGCTAGCACCACTGTCCTGCTCCTCCTTCTGCATTATTCATGCACTCGATACACACTGCCACATTCTGCTATCCTGAGAGCATCGTGTGATGTGTATCTCAGGGAATGTCTCACTACCTCCGTCCCTCGCTGTCTCCTCCTTCGCCCCTTTCGTTGTCACAGACGACTCGGTGAACTGATTGAGAATGTAGAACAGCAGTCACACTCGTGTCCTTGTGGTCCGGGGCTCGTCACAGCAGGGAAGGCAAAAATCATAATGATTGGAATCATGTTTGTGGGCTTTCTGCTACTTTATATTGACAGGCTAGTGAAGAGGGGCCAAAAAAAAAGAAAAAAAAAACTGGATCTGCAAATGGTGCAGGTTTGAACGAGTGATGGCCACAAGAGAACCATGGTCCAACATGATCTGCAAGGTCATTCTGTCTTTGTTACAAATGTTCCATGTACTTACTTCAGTAATTACAATTAAGTAAGCATAATTACATCTAATTATCCCTAAACCTAACCTATGTAATTATACCTCAGTAATATGACAATATATTACAGTAATACTAAAAAATATTAAGGTCTTTGCACACTGAAGTCTGAAATTTTTGTATGCATGTTTTTCATATTCATATTTGAAAAATTTGTCACGTAAACAAACCTTCAATGTCCAATGCATATTAATCCATTACGAAAAAACGCAAAACATTTCTGAGTCAGTTCAAGCAGTGACACTCTGTTCTCCTCTCTCTTCTCCAAAGTAGAAAAGAAAGAGAAATAGGCTGCATATTGTGTTCATCCAATACTGCATAGAGAGGAAGGAAAGTTCAGCTCATTATCACATTGCTTGTGATACTTCACACATTCACGTATGTAAACAAATCCAGAACAGAGACTGGCAGAACGGACTGAAAGCAGACCATGCTTTCTATTACAATGTCTATGGGCAGTACGTCAAATGTATGGAGACACACACACACACCAAACAGCAGCAGGGCAGAGGTGCGCCAGTCACTGAATCAAGCATATAGGGGTTCTCAACTGTCCGCTGAATTCTGTCTTTATTTTATGCACTGTGTTTGTCAAAGTTATCTGTGGCTAAAATGACGGCATTCTGTACTTAGCTTTTCGTTCATACGGTGGTTCTGCATTATAGTCAAAACACCTCTCAAAGTGCTTTTTTGGATGCGAAATGCGGATATTTTTTTTTTATGACGGACAAAAGTTTCGGAGGCAGTGTGACAATACGATTCACACAAAGTGAGGTCGAATTTGTTTTTTAACGTGCGAAAATTACGGATGAAAATTTCGGATTCAGTGTTCGATAACCTTTACTCAGTACACTGTAACAAGGGTACCTTGAAATAAAGTGTAGACAGTGTTGGGTAGGTTACTTCAAAAAAGTAATCTATTACTACAGATTTAAATTATTAAGTTTCTTTTCTAATTACTTTATCCGAAAAGGAACTTAGTAACTCAATCAGTAATTTAATTATTTGACTCAATACTAAAAATCAACATGCATAGACAATAGAAATTAAACTTAATTATTTAATTACTAAATTTTTTTAATAAAAAAAAAAAACATTTACATTTTTAAAAAACAATATACATACAAAAATCTAAGTAACTACACCATATTTCATACATATATTGACTTTAATTTTCTAAAACATTTCATTGTTCCTTGTTGAATTGAATAATTCTACCTATTAGTATGCAAAATATCTGAATATATACACACAATTACTGGGGTTCTCTGAATTTATACCTTAGGGTCTTGAACTAACTTCTCAATTATATTTCTCTTAAGCATATGCATTGGTAAATGTAGTCTTCTTCAGTGCAAAAGTAAAAAAAAAAAAAAAAATACAATTACTCTGCTTTTCTGAATTGATTTACACAGAACTGTTACGTTTATGTACAGTAATTAAATTACCTAAAAATGAAAAGTAATCCCTTACTTTACTTTTTCAGCAGAAAAGTAGTTTAATTACAGCAACTAGTCACTTTGTAACTAATTACACCCAACACTAACTGTAAAATAAAATGATGTTTCAGGTCTAGAGACATGACTTAGGCTACTACTTTTAGTTTTTAATAATCTGTTTTATTTCCAGTGTAGAAAAAAAACCTCTCAACAATTAATTTACAAGTTTTGCATGCATCACAAGTAATAACGATGCTCCCTTCACCGACTAATCAGGGCTTTGTGTTTAATGCAGCTAATTGGCTATATTGAAGAAAGTCAGAAAAAGTTGAAGCGACTCAAACTCCTACAGATTCACAAATAAAGCAGCGGTATCAAAAAGCGGGAGGTTATGAAGGAACAAACAGTATCATTCGCCTGTGAGAAGGAAGCTAATTACTCATGCTCAACGCGGATCAGAGCGGAGCCGTATTCTCTAGAGACTGAATCATTAGGTAGAATCAGACATGACAATAAAATACCACGCATGCAGCAACACATCAGAGGGATGCCAGGAGAGTGTATGTGTGTGTGTTCGTAAGAAACGCCCGACAGAGTGATTTATCTCCAGTAGTCTTGGGAAGGCAGACAGCAGATGAGGGCAGTAATGTGACCAGGTCATTTCATTCCATTAGCACTGCGGTGACGGAGCCCGTGTGTAATTAGGACAGGGACAGCAAGTCATGAATCAAAGAGGACCATTTAAAACACACAAACAACAACAGACATGCTTTAGTGCACACAAACACACACACACACACATCCCAAACCCATGTATGTCTCATGAGCTTCTTTGGGAAAAAATCTTCATTCATTCAATTCGTTCTCCTGAGCATTTGGGCAGAGGAGAATGTTCAAAGGCAGATTGACGGCGTCTGCTGAAACAAGGATGTTATAAATTAAGTTGCCACGGAGCTTGGGAAGGTACAGATTTTTTTCTTTTCCAATAATTTTTTTAGGGTTTTTCACCTTTATTTAGACAGGACAGTGGAGAGTATAGACAGAAATGTGTGGGAGGCAGAGAGAAGAGAAGGATCGCCAAAGGACGTAAAGCCAGGAATCGAACTCAGGTTGCCGTCAGTGCCTCAGTGCTATACATTCACCAGCCACTTTATTAGGTACACCTGTCCAACTGCTCGTTAACGCAAATTTCAAATCAGCCAATCACATGGCAGCAACTCAATGCATTTAGGCATGTAGACATGGTCAAGACGATCTGCTGCAGTTCAAACCGAGCATCAGAATGAGGAAGAAAGGTGATTTAAGTGACTTTGAAAGTGGCATGGTTGTTCAGAGTATTTCAGATTATTTCTAAAAATTACAGAGTATTTTGGGCTGGTCTGGGTATTTTAGAAACTGCTGATCTACTGGGATTTTCATGCACAACCATCTCTAGGGTTTACAGAGAATGGTCCGAAAAAGAGAAAATATCCAGTGAGCGGCAATTAAGTGAGCACAAATGCCTTGTTGATGCCAGAGGTCAGAGGAGAATGGCCAGACTGGTTAGAGCTGATAAAAAGGCAACCGTAACTCAAATAACCACTCGTTATGTGAGGTATGCAGAAGAGCATCTCTGAACGGAACACTGAGGAACAAAGGAAACTAAGGCTACAATTTGCTCAGGCTCACCAAAATTGGACAATAGAAGATTGGAAAAATGTTGCCTGGCCTGATGAGTTTCAATTTCTGCTGTAACACTCGAATGGTAGGGTCAGAATTTGGCATCAACAACATAAAAGCATGGATCCATCCTGCCTTGTATCAACGTTTCAGGCTGGTGGTGGTGGTGTAATGGTATGGGGGATTTTTCTTGGCACATGCGATCCAAGACCTGTGAAGAGATGATCCCAAGGTATCCATAATCTTGGACCAGGTCATATTCCGAGCTGATGCTGTGGTCGTCATGGAGAAATGGAGTGCATGAGACTGATTCCTGAATGACCACCGTGATAAACGAGTCCCCACATTGATCCTGCGGGCCAACTTGACCGCCCGCCGGTGCCCTACTCACACCTGCAGCTTCTCCATGATGGACGTCCAGCTTCTTCAGCCTCCAGCGCCTAGACTGCAGCTCTGAACAGGAAGTTTGGCCAGAAAAATAATGGTCGTGCCCAACAGAGCCTAGTTTCTCTCTAGGTTTTTTTTCCCTTCACTTCGTCAATTGGTGAAGTTTTTTTTTTTCTGGCCACTGTCGCCACTGGCTTGCTAGGATCGTGGACTTGTGGAGCTGTGCTTCGGTGGATTTGCTCTGCAGTGTTTGAACTTTCAGCAGTGAGGTTTAAACCACACTGGGCTAAACTACACTGAACTTCAACTCTGAAATCTGCACTTTACTAGAACTATGTTAAGCTGCTTTGACACAATCTACTTTGCGAAAAGCGCTACATAAATAAACTTGACTCGACATTTTGGCCCCATTAGTACCAATTGAGCATCGTGTCAACGCCACAGCCTACCTGAGTATTGTTGCTGACCATGTCCATCCCTTTATGACCACAGTGTACCTTTCTTCTACTTCCAGCAGGATAACACACTACACACTATGTCATAAAGCGCGAACCATCTCAGACTGGTTTCTTGAACATGACAATGAGTTTACTGTACCCAAATGGCCTCCACAGTCACCAGATCTCAATCCAATAGAGCACCTTTGGGATGTGGTGGAACGGGAGATTCGCATCATGGATGTGCAGCTGACAAATCTGCAGCAACTGCGTGATGCTATCATGTCAATATGGACCAAAATCTCTGAGGAATATTTCCAGTACCTTGTTGAATCTATGCCACGAAGGATTAGGGCAGTTTTGAAGGCAAAAGGGGGTCCAACCCGGTACTAGTAAAGTGTACCTAATAAAGTGCGAGCTATTGGCCCTACAGAGGAAATGCGGCATAATTTGCTGTTTGCCTGATAAAGTGTAAAAGCTGCTACTCTTACTTTTGTTGCCAGTTGAAGTAGTTTGCTGTTATTGTGACATTTGTGTTCACTTTCTATTCAAATTGATCAATTCATACTTAAAACTACAAACTGTTACCATTACTGTGCATCGCAAACATTGATTTTTCAAAGATTAATGTAGTACACTTTACATGACTGCATGACCTTTTAAAGACCATGCACAGTGCAAATACAGCAGGTTTGCACAGCTCAACACAAGAAAGGTCAGCTCTTTCCTATAACTTCTGTCCAGGCTCTTGTCCTTTCTAGGCTGGACTATTGCAACACTCTTCTGGCTGGACTTTCATCATGTGCAATCAAACATCTACAAATGATTCAAAGTGCTACGGCATGACTGATCTTCAACTCTCTTTATCTCCCTGCACTGACTAGCGGCTGCAGCTCGCATTCAAGTTCAAGGCATTGATGTTTGCTTTCAGAACAGCCATGGGATCTGCAGCCTCCTACTTCCACTTGCTCTTATGACTCTACATGCCCTCCTGAAGCCTGCGGTCAGTGAATGAACCACCTTGTGGTTTCATCACAGAGAGGCACAAGAAAAAAAAATCACTTTCCAGAACCTTTTCATTCGCTGTTCCCTGCTGGTGGAGTGATCTTCCCATCCCAAATGCTAAATCCCTGATAATATTCAAGAGAGAGCTGAAAACTCGTCTCTTTTGTGAGCACATTATTTCATCATTCCCTATTCTAGCAATAACAAAATATTTTTCAGTAACACTTTAAAGTAACAATTCTATTACTGGCGTATTACCTGCTAATTTTTAAGATATTATTTGTTTATTACCACTTATAAAGTATGTAATAAGTAATCTTATTTTACATCCCTAATCCTACTCAATACCTAAATCCAACTACTACCTTACTAACTATTAATAAGCAGCTAATTAGTACTTTATTGAGCTAAAAAGCTTAATTAATGGTTTGTTAATAGGGTGAATTGTACATTAAAATAAAGCGTGACCCTATTTTCTAACCATATCTGAAAGTTTTTATTACCAGCACTTAAATTCATATGTAATGTAAATGTATATTTCAATTTTCGACTTCAATTATTATATTTTAAAATTCAATACTGATCCTTTGTAAGTGTTTGTGGAATTTACTAACAATTTCTTCCTGAAACGACACCAGTTTTCAGTGTGTATTTTGTTCCTAATACTGGGGTCTCTCTGTTTGGTTGGGGGTACATCATTACCTTATAAATAACATCCATCTCAAAATCCACACAATATGGAGTTTATCAAATTAGTTCAATTCCAGAATGAAAATTACCATATAATTTACTCACCCCCTTTTCAAGATGTTAATTAATTTATTAATAAGTTTTTGAGGAAAAACATATCACTTTTAGCCACAAAAAAGCTTGCATACCCCCCCTTTTTACAAAAAAAAAGAAAAAACACTAATTATTTTGCTAGGTAAGACACTTATTACTTAGCTGGGATTGTTTAGTGTTCTTAAAGTTCAAACCATGGACCCTTTTCACAAGACAGTCATCAGCATCTTAATTCCTCGAAAGTTTTTAATATCTTGATTTAAAAGAACTTATATACATTTATAAAGCTATACTTTGTATTATATCATCTTTGCATCAAATTACAAAAAAGTAATTACCACTTATGCAAGGTGTTTCTAATGCAGCGTCTATGGACGGGACAATAAATTTGACGTTGATTTCTCTTCTGGCTGCTGCTATCAGTCTCTTCCTTTTTTTTGAAAGTCATGAAAAGAGTTTTACTTTTATTATTTGAGCAAATAGGAATACAAAACACAGATTTACTGTACTCTGCCATTCACTGCACTCTTAAGTTTACCCAACTATGACGACTTCTGCTGCTGAGAAATCCGGAAATGTGAAAAAGGCCATAGGACTATATGGACAAAAATACAGGAACAGGAATTTCTTTACGACTGAAGAAATAAAAACATAAACATTTTGCATGACAAGTGTAAGGTTAGTAAATTATCAGACAATATTTATTCAGGAAGTCACCTAATCTTTTAAGTGGTTGAATACTTAAAGCAAAGCAGTAACCTTTTTTTCAGCAAAGAGCCATTTCAGATTTTTTTGGGCAAATGCATTTTTTAAAGAGCCATTGGGGTATATATATACACACACACACTACTACTATATATAATACAGGTTTAAACAAAACCTTTTTTGAAGAAAGGACAATTTATTTACATTTCTGGAAAAGCAACACAATTTAAAATAAACATTTTACTACTATAAAAAATACACAGTTCAATACATCAAATAATTCAAAATAAAGTATACAGCAACGTTCTAATTTTGGCTAGTTTGAAAGAATAAAAATCATATTTTACTATTATTGAGAAAATAAAAGGCAAACAACTTGCATTTCTATGGTAACCAGAAAGTAAGTTGTTTGCCCTTTATTGGTGTTGCAATTCAAGTTTATCCACAGCACTGCACACGTGCATTGGTCTAACTTCCTTTTATTTTAAACTGAGTTTTGATTAATTTTGCTGTATTACAAGGGAATTGTAATTGTATTTTCAATAGGAAAATGATTTCTAGTGACGGTTATAATTTTTTAAACTGTAAAATATTATTGAAGGGAGACAGCTGGAGAGCCACGTATTTTTGGTCAAAAAGCCACATGTGGCTTGAAAGCCATAGGCTCCCTACCACTGACTTAAAGGATAGTTCACAAAAAAAAACTGCCATCATTTACTCACCCTTGGCTTCTTTTGTTAGTTTGTTTTATTTCGAAAGAATGTAGGAAACCTGTAACCATTGACTTACATTGCATTTGTTTTTCCTACTATGGATGTCAATGGTTAAAGAAGGTTTCCAACATTCTTTTTGTAATGTCTTTTTGTGTTCAACAGAAAATGAAAAGTCAAGTTCGAGTAAATGTTTTATTTGTAAATAAATACATACAGTTGAAGTTTCTTTTCCTTTTCAAATATTTCCCAAATTTTTCACAGTATTTCCGATAATATTTTTTTCTTCTGGAGAAAGTCTTATTTGTTTTATTTCGGCTAGAAAAAACATTTTAAGGTCAATATTATTAGCCCCCTTAAGCAATATTGTTTTTGATTTTCTACACAACAAACCATCGCTATACAATGACTTGCCTAATTACCCTAACTTACCTAGTTAACCTAAATAACCTAGTTAAGCCCTTAAATGTCACTTTAAGCTGAATACTAGTATCTTGAAAAATATCTAGTCAAATATTATGTACTGTCATCATGGCAAAGATAAAAGAAATCAGTTATTAGAAATGAGCTATTAATTATGTTTAGAAATGGGTTGAATTTGTTTTTCTTTCCGTTAAACAGAAATTGGGGAAAAAAATATACAGGGGAGCTAATAATTCTGACTTCAACTGTATATATACATTTTTTTTTCTCTTTTATTTTGGGGTGAACTATCCCATTAAGCAGTCAAAGTGAGCGAAATGCACATCAATAGCCATATCAATAGTTGCGCTAAGAGCAAAAGTGATGAAGCAGCAAACGTCTATTCTGAATATACTCCAGGATCAATAGAGAAGCACCAGTCGACAGTATGCTTAAACACATATTACACTATACGTACAGGTTCAAGTGCTACACCTAAACATGCGAGAATAAACCCAGCACATTATGTATATCTCCCTCTAATTCCAGCATGAGAGACACAAAGGCAGGTGGAGACAGTAGAAGACAGACAGATAAAAGGAGAGACGGTGTTAAAACAACAGAAGTGTTGTGATCTGGCTCGATGACACTAATGAGGCCTATAATAGCTCTTGATGGAGGGAGAAGATCCTGCGGGGCAGAGACGAGGGTGGATGATCAACGGAGAGAGAGAGAGAGAGAGAAATGAGGCTTCCACACAAGCAGATAAAATGCTGAAGAGCACATTACACTGTAGATGATGAAATACCAAATAAAGAAAGGTATAGAAAGACAAAGAGAAAGCGAGGAAGGGGGAAAGTAGATGGGTATGGCAGATCAGTAGTGCACTTTAGGTTTTCAGTGTATTTTACTAGCTAGTATCGTTTGAAGACAACGAAGTGGGAAACCATTTCGTAAATATGGTCTTATCACACTAAAGACAATGATATAATGTTTTCCTAGAGGTTTTAATTAGGGATTATGGGTGGGCGGTTTCACTAAAAGTCTAGTAATTTTATTTCACAGTAATTTTTACAGTATATTTAACAATATAGTTATTTAAATGAGTAGTTATAACAAAAAAAAAAAAGGGTTAGAATAAATAGCTTTAAATGCTTTAAGGACTTCACCTTTTGTTCTTTTATTCAGACTTTGTTAAATATACAGCGGGGAAAATAAGTATTGAACATTTTTCTGGAAATAATATTTCTAAAGGAGCTGTTGACATGGAATTGAACCAGATTTTGGTAAAAGCCCAAACAATACAAACATTAAAATAGTTATGTGTAATAACAATATAATGACAGAAGGAGTAAGCACTGAACTACTGAAATGTATTTAATACTTTATATAAAAGGCTTCATTGGTGACGGCAGCTTAAAGACGCCTCTCATATAGAGATTAAGTCACATGTATTGCTCAGGTCTGAGTTTTTCAGGTGATTGGCTGGGCCATACTACAGCTTGATTTTCTTTATCTGAAAGTATTTGAGATTTTCCTTGGCTGTGTTTTGGATCATTGTCTTGCTGAAATGTCCACTCTGGTTTCATCTTCATCCTCTTGGTAATGTAGATGTTGGACTGAAGCAGCTGATATTAATTTACAATGACGAAGGGCAGAGTGTTGCTGAAGAACTACTGAGAGATTTCAGTTGCTGTCTGCTCTTTCATTGCCTTTCTACACCTTCCTTTCTTCGTGTGTTCAATACTTTTTCCCTGTGCCATTTAAATTTTATTACAGATAACTTAATTTGTAAACTAATTAGATTTGTTTTTTTGCATATATGGATATACCAACATCTGGAGAAAACTTCAGGTCAACAGCACCTTCAGAATTATGTTTTCTGAGAAACATTGTGACGTGTTCAACCCTTATTTTCCCCGCTGTAGTAGAAATATTGGATTTTTGGCAGTATTTTCAAACCACTTTTTTTTTTTGCTCAGCTGATGCCAATATATATTTGTGTGCATGTTTTATAAGTGTTAATTTAAGCGTTTTTGAGTGTTAATTTACGTAATATTAAATGAGAAAACAGTGGGCGTGGCTTGTTTTTGTCTACTGTGAGCTGAATGGATGTAGTAAAGTAGGCATTTTATTCAGAAAGATGGGGGAAAGGGTTTGGGGAGAGTTATTACAACCTAACAGACACCTCCTCCTCCTCCTCCTCACCATTTCTGTTTGTTGTCAAAACTGACAGTTGGAGGGGGCGTGGTTAAGTATGTTAGCCACGCCCAATACCTAAAACAGATGTGATCTGAGTATTTAACTGAAAACAAACAGGAAGTACATTTTCAGATTACAATTTTAAATTACAAGGGCAATTTTTTTTTCTTAATGACATGCAAACATGAATTGTTCACCACAAAACCATCAATGTGAGCTAACAAAATCACATGGTTTGTACTTTAAATAGCTAAAAAAAGTGATAATATAGAAAGTACAAATGTTACACAAGATCATTTATTTTAAATGTATATAAATAAATATATACTATGTATAAGTATAAAGTAAAAAGTATAAAGTAAAAATAAAAAAATAGAAGTATCGCCGCAAACAAGATGTAGATATAATGAAAGCTGCAATCATGTTTTAATTGCTGTTAGTGAGTTCAGACTGCTGTAGAACTGTGTGAAACCGAGAAGCAGTGGTGGAGTCTGCCATCTAAACACAGAGCAGTAATATAACCTTAACTAAAGAAGATTTCTCTCTCTGTCTAGACTGGATTCCTCATCTGAAGCTCAGAGTAACTTGAGGTCTGTGTGCTTTCTCATGAGAAGGGGGAAAATGATGCAATCAATGAAAGGATAGCAACATGACGAGCAAAACCATACTGCCAGTGTGACAACACTCCTCTGCACTGATTGTTCCATAAACTTTACAATGTCAGGCTTCCCACACATTTCAGCAATTCACATATACCTACACACACACACACTCACATATATACAGTTGAAGTCAGAATTATTAGCTTTTCTTTTTCAAATATTTCCCAAATGATGTTTAACAGAGCAAGGTATTTTTCACAGTATTTCCGATAATATTTTTTTCTTCTGGAGAAAGTCTTATTTGATTTATTTCGGCTACAATAAAAGCAGTTTTTATTTTTTTTCAATATTATTAGCCCTCCTAAGCAACATATATATATTTTTTGATTGTCTACAGAACAAACCAACATTATACAATGACTTGCCTAATTACCCTAACTTGCCTAATTAACCTAGTTAAGCCTTTAAATGTCACTTTAAGCTGAATACTAGTATCTTGCAAAATATCTAGTAAAATATTATGTTCTGTCATCATGGCAAAGATAAAAGAAATCAGTTATTAGAGATAACACTTATTCTGGATTATGATGTATGACTCTATGGTGGTCTGTTGTGAAATAGAATTCATTTTGGGTATATCTGTAATTCTGATCTGTGAGCAAGATCCTGTTCTGTCTTCACTAAGACATTACAATACCAACGCTATCTCACGGCAATTCGTAACTTTTTGATTTAGTGGATAATTCGTATGAATTTATACGATCTCATTCCTACAATTTAGTACGATTTGCTCATCTCCCAATGACAACCCAGGCTCATTCTGAAAACGTACCGCTATATACATTTCTGGAGAGCGCCATATACATCCCTGGAGGTACGTTTTTTTTGCAGTTTTTGTTTTCGAAAATCCACTAGGGGCCGCTGTGTATGCTTTTTGAGATCTCAAATATCTCTCTCGAGTGCCATTCGCGCCTGCTCTTCTCACGTAAATCCACCAGAGGCTGCTGTTGACTGATTGATTGACAGACTGAATGACTGACCAATCGACTGACCCACCCTCCTTCTTCCCTAAACCCAACCAATAGTGTTTTCAAAAGCACCGATTGACCCGTCCACCCACTTCCCTAAACCCAACCGACAGTTTTAAAAAGATTTTTACCATGTTTTCAGATTTTACCACATTCTCTCCCTGTTATTTCCTTGTTTATTTTATTTTTTTGGCTTCTGTTTTTGTCTTACCCGCTTTCTGGAACCGTTCTTGACCAGACTCAAACCCCGTCGTCATGGTCAACTTCTCTCTGTGTCTCAAGTCCGCCAACATACATGGCGAGCTACTGGTCAAACTGGTAACAGCGGGAAAGCCATCCATATGCTGGTAAGCGGTCAGCTGCTAGTGCGAAAAAGAACGACATCATACCGCCCCGTAGTTTTCATTTTAAAGACAATGCAGCCATACGTTCCTCTGGCTACATAATACGCAATCTCCAGAAATGTATACAGGGCTACATTTTCAGAATGAGCGTATGCTGCTCAATGCCCATTGGGTTTAGGGGTGGGTTTTGGTGCCACGCCTCCTATTTAAAATCGTACATTTTCCTACAACTGAACTAGTACGAATTTGTACAAATTAGCCACTAAACGTAAACGTTTTTTTTCACTAAGCTCACTAGAATGCATCTGATTGGTCTTCGGGTTCCTAAGCTTAACAGAAACAGGTGATTGATTATTTAGTCATGCACCATATTGATTTATACACATTTCGATTTATATGTGTTTTTAAATTCAAGTTTACTTGTCACAAGATTTCTTTTTTTTAAATCACTTTTAAAAACGTACCTGATCAGTTTGGCTTTTAATATTCATATTATTTTAATATTCATATTACAATAGTTTTGTCGATTGCTTTATTTTTAAATGTATTCTGTTGTTTCTCTTGGTTTTACCTCTATGTTTTTATAATTGTCTCTTTATCTTACTCTTATGTACAGCACTTTGGTCAGTCTTGTGGCTGCTTTTAAACTTGCTTTATAAATAAATGAACTTAAACTCGAACTTTACAAAAGGCGCATGTACAGTTATGCAATATATAGTCTCCTTTTCAAAAAGCTGATGTCTATGTGTATGATACAATTTTGTCTTCAGGATAGTGCCACCTTCTGGTCTAAAATAATTTTTAAAAGTTACGAATTTTATTATTATTATTTTTTTTTTAATGAAATTCAGATATCAATTATTCCCTAGTCCAGTGTTTCCCAACCCTGTTCCTGGAGGCACACCAACAGTACATATTTTGGATGTCTCCCTTATCTGACCCATTAACTTCATGTTTTGGAGTCTCTTCTAACGTTCTGATGAGTTGATTCAGAATGGTTTGATTAGAAAAAGGTTGAAAATGTGTACTGTTGAGCTGTTTCTCAATTCCAAGAACACTGAGAACGGACAGGTTACCTAGGAAGAACAAACTCGGGAGACAGTGAAAATACAGAGCGCGTCGTGTGAGAAATGAGATGCTGCGTTCTTCCTGATGGTCACATGACCTTCACGCATTTTTAACGGAAAATTATTTAAACATTACAGCATTCATACAACGATTTATTGTTTTTCCTCTTTTCAATATATATAACATGCACAAAAACCTTACAAATATACTTTGCACAATACAAATAAAACTTTTAGTACGATTTTAATACGAATTTTAGCAAACAAACACCCTTAATGTGTTTATGCATTTATTAAGATTTTCACCGTCTCATTTAGGGAAACTCCTCAGATAAATAAGTTAGATCTCTGAACTTTAATAATAAACAGATGTAAAATGCTGCGCTTTCCACACCCTTTATTCAGCAGCAATGACTTCTGGCACTTCTTGAGCGAGTTTTGAGGTAAAGTCTGCATGGATGCATCCTCGATATCAAGAACACATCCAGGTTTTTTCATGCGTCCTCCATTCTTGCATTCTTGAGTATTGGAACTGAACCTAGGTGGTTGATGAAGACGTTACACAAGAAAACGAGGACACAAGATCATCGAAAAACGCATATTGAGAAACATGTGCCTTCAGGAACAGGGTTGAGAAACACTGCCAAACTTTCACCATTTAAAGTCTCCCCTCCATTTTTTCTTCTTATTTTGATTCCTGCCAAAATCAGCACAAAACCTCCTCAAAAACACACCTTTTAGTTCCTCTTCTTGACTCTCTTGTGCTTTGCCTTTTAATTGCTGCTTGCAGCTATATTTACTGTTTTCATGACTATTTTCTTTGCCAGCGTGATTTCTAATAACTAATTAAAACTACTCACTGCTGACTGATGAAGTCATTCTTTAAAGATAACTTTGAAATAAATCAAACCCAGATGGGGAAAAAGTCAATTACATTCTCTGCATGGTGAAATTGAATTACCATTGAAGCTAAACAAGTGAAATATTACTTATAAATGAATTATTGAACTGCGCTAATGTGAATTCCCTGATATTATGCTTTTTCATGACAGTAGGAACATTGGTTAACTTAACAAATGTTACTTTTTACAGGATGGAGGTGCCGTTTCAGCAAAAAAGGGAGAGAGAGAGCAATTTTACACACAAAAGCTCCTAGGAATCAGAGTTTATTTTTCATCTGAGTGTGGGTTAGGGTTTGTGGCTGGGCAGTGTGTGAGCGATTTGTTTGGATGAGGTCACTCGGTTCTCTCTGGAGTCTGTCAAAGCCAACAGCTTCTCTCCAAATATCTGCAGTGTTTGAGCACAGATGAAGTCATCAGAACACTGATGACTCAAGCACAGACTGGGCAAGGGGCACACACTATAAACACACACCCGCACACGCACACACGCGCACACACACACACACACACACACACACACACACACACACACACACACACACACACACACACACACACACACACACACACACACACACACACACATATATCCCAGTGGGCACATGACACTCATATATTCACACAAAACCCCAAATTCAACAGTTTTACAAATACACACTTTGCAAAACAGTATCTTCAATCCCCCGGAATGCAAAACACATTCACACACTGTAAAAAAATATATATCAGCTAATTAACAGCTTCCGTACTTTGTGATTTACTGTTTTTTCCTGTTTATTTACTGTTATGAATTGCATTATGGGACATTGATCTCTGCTTGTTGATTTTTGATGTTGAAAGTTAAACTTTGTGAGTGACTTTTATTGACATTTTAGCAGTTTAAAACAATATATTGTATAATAAATAATAAAGAGAGAGTTAAGTCTGTAAAAAAAATAACAGAAAAAAGTACTGCTTTTGCAACAACACAAATATTATATCACATCAAACTAGGGCTGGGCCATAAAACGGTATCGGTATTCAATATCGATAACAAAATAGTTCGGTATATGAACCGCTATAGTTTTATTAAAATGTGGCTGGCTGAGTGCGCGCCAATAAGCTTAGGGACCGTGTAAGTTTGTTATTTCCACTCGTTCCATATGCATGTGCGTGCCTGAATTTTCCAGGCGCACCTAAAACCTTTCGGAATGATGTGAGTGCACTGCGATTCATGTGACTAGAACTAACAAATCAACTTTACACTTTGTATGGAATATACACATTTCAGTAATAACGGTAGACTAATTACCTCAGACAAACACAGAGCACCCAAACACTGCGGTGCTTTTTAATTTTCTCCACAAGTAAAACTTGTATCAAAACTGCAGCAATGATTTGTCCACTTGTCTTCCTCTGAGAAAACAGTTGATGGACACCTAGTTACCATAGATGCCAGGGGAGCACGAGCGCAAAGTGCATTGAAAATGCTGAAGGAAACCACATGCTTGCGCACTTTTCAACTGCTTTTAGACGCAATATGTGAACAGACTGGGGTTGGGTTTCGTCATCGCGACCTTAGGTCAAAATAACAGCAGCAGTGAGGAGATTGTAAATAAAAAGGATGCATCAGGTCACCAGAGTGGCTTTTTGGTTTCTTTTCTTGTGCATCCCAGCAACTAGCACCCCATCTGAAACTATTTTTAGCATAGGGGTAATGTAGTCATGTACTATTGCAGCATTAAAACCAGAGAGAGTTAACCAACTTGTCTTTCTTGCTCACAGTTTGTAATGTTGCAATATGTTTTATATATTATATTATAATATTTGCAGTATTATATTTAAATAATGATGGTTGGTTCCTTTAATTGAAAGCTCAGATTTGATTATCATAATTTGTTTTGTTTACAGAGTTTGAGGTTTACTATATTATTATTGACATCTTTGTAACATTTTATTTCTTAATTTTAAGAGTCTCTTTTACACTTACGTTTATTTTATTATAAGACATAAGAGACAATATACTTTTGTTCATTTTTTTTTTTTGACTATTAAAACTATTTGCCTTAGTTATGTTTGTAAATTAAAATTAAGTGGTTAAATAAAAAAAAATATATCTACTTGACTTTATTTCTAAATGGATTGTTAAAAATAAATTTCAATAATTATCAATACCGAATGATATGAAACATTAAATCGTGATATTGTTTTGCAGTATCATCCAGCACTACTTTAAACTATTAAATATGCAAATAAAAGTCACTTTTTCAAACTTTGCAACATCAAAAGTTGTTGCAGGAAAAATCTCAAAGTCTCATAATGCAATTCAGATACATAAAAAAAACATAAATCACAAAAAATAATATATGGATTTATTTTTTTACAGTGTAGACTACCCTGTAGTTATGTAATGCTACATAAAAGCATTAAAATAAATTGAATCAATTAAAAATCGAGATATGTTATATGAGGTATCCTGATTTTAGAAGTCATGTCTAAACAAGGAAAATAAATGGAAATTAAAGAGATTTTTTACTCAACATATTTTAAAGTAATAATGCTACATTTTCCTAGCTACGTCAAGCCTTAAAATATTTGATTAAGACGTCAAAATAATTCCTGACAATCCTGACAAATGAAATAAATCACATCTTGGTGTGATTATGTAAATCGTCTCTGCCTTGCGAATTATAAAATAAAGATTTCACATTAATCGTGACGGCGGTCTCGCCCATCATAAATAAGAATGATCAATGCCACGCTGACTTTCACACAGTTGATGCTAGTGTGATGAACGTAAACACCCCTGCTGTGTTATTTTCATCCAGACCGATGATTTAGATTTCGTCCTTGTTGATATTGGACATTCCCCCCTAATCAACAGATACATGCAAATGAGAGGATCAAGACAGCCAGCGGGCGCAAGTAAACTGTATCTTCAAGACTTGTATGTAAATTACCCCAGTAAATGACTGACTAATTTCTTCCCATTTAAAAAACAGAAAGAAATCATCAGTCGTGAGGGCCTGGGTGCTGTCAGTCTTGTTCTGTATGCCCGTGTAACCAACCTCTCAGTGACCCAGAAGGCCACACCGCACAGGAAGCACAGTTCATGCCCTTCTACTACACACACTATCCAATATTAAAGAGTGGGTTCGATCTGCCACACACCGACACATCACATATTGAACTGACACACTGACTCTGACAGCATCAGAATGTAAAATAAATCAAATAATAAAGAGAAAAAATAAATAAATCTTGCACCTTCTTCCTCCAGTTACACAGAGAAACTGTATGTATTAATAAATATACATATAAATAATGTAAAACAGGAAAACAAAAACCTGATTTAGTGCATAATCAAGAACTTTAACACGTTTGTATTTACTTTAGTGTACTATAAATCTATAGCTACTAAATAAATATTTAAAAAAATAATGTGCAATTTGGCAACGAGTGTAAAAGATCTGCAAAGGTCTCTTTAAAGACAGAATCAATTGTGAACTGCCTAAAACTTTACTTTCTGCACAAAACCCAAAAAAGTTTGCAACAAATTAGCATAATGCCAGTCAATGTTCTGCGCAGGCTTCTTGTGAACACTGTAATGCAGCTTATAGGTCTGGAAAAGTTTGTGTTTTCACCATGTTGAGGCGAGGACATTAGCAATTTGCATGCAAACAGTGAGGATGTTATGACTAAAGCCCAATTTAGTACATTACGACACATGTAGTCGATACCACTGTTAGCATTTATACTTCTGCACACTTACAAATTGCTGGTAGGCAGTAGGGTTACACATTTTCGAAATCACAAGGAAGCACGGCTCTGTGATCAGTTGTAAATCTCCTCCGAAAGTCAGAGGGCGCTCTCTCTCGTGGAAACTGCAAATCCGCCACAAAGAAGAGACAATCGAAAAAAAAAAATAATTGCTTAAGGGGGCTAATAATATTGACCTTAAAATGGTTAAAAAAAACAAAACAAAAGCTGCTTTTACTGTAGCCGAAATAAAACAAATAAGACTTTCTCCAGAAGAATAAGTGGTTAACCCAGAAGAATATTATCAGAAATACTGTGAAAATTTCCTTGCTCTGTTAAACATCATTTGGGAAATATTTCAAAAAGAAAAAAAAGAAATCACAGAGGGCTAATCATTTTGACATCAACTGTATATGGTATTTTCATATTTTTAGATGTAGTAGCAAAACAGAGCCATAGAACACTTGAGAAGCTACGAAAACAGCTGTCGAATTGCAGAATAATCATCTTCGACTTCATTTCTTTCCAATAAATCGAATGAAAGCAGTTATATCTTATGTTTATCCTGCTTCGCTATAAAGATTTACCATAGACTGGTAATTCCTGGTTTTCTTTGGGGCATATTTAGTTGTTCTGTGCGACTCGTGCGAGAGAGAGCGCCCTCTGGCCTTCGAAGTAAGTCAATTTAACACATCACCGTACTTTCCCAAGTGTATCTGTCTATGGACTGTAAGAGAGGGGTGTAACATGAAGGGGGTGTAACTTGCAGTTATCGAGATCCCATTGAACCATGCGAAGATAGCGGAAATACTTTCCAGAGAACATTTT
Source organism: Danio jaintianensis (assembly GCA_903798115.1). Taxonomy (NCBI): domain Eukaryota; kingdom Metazoa; phylum Chordata; class Actinopteri; order Cypriniformes; family Danionidae; genus Danio; species Danio jaintianensis. Next base: position 5,265,734 of record CAIGQV010019270.1, read on the forward strand.
CAGCAGATGTTTTCATGAGTTTTCTCCAAATTTATCCACAACCTATTCATTTGATATATTATTATATTCATTAATTCAGCAACTCTACTCGCTGACTTCTTCGTCCATTTTGTCCACAGTAAGCCTACTCGGCGTCGCCCCCAACAGCACAATGGCGAGCACGTCAAGCATGACTCTACTTTCCTCGCATGATGTGCAAGACAATCGCATCTTTTGCTAAATTGCAAATGCGTTTTATGACAATCTATCGTTCAGCCCTACTTTATACTTAACATAATATAGAGCTCAGGTATGCGCTGGTCTCAGATCAGTGTTTGTATGCACTTACCAGGCGTTTGAGCACGCGGAGCAGCAGTTTCTGTTGTCTGGGCTCAGTGTGCGTCTGCAGAGCGTGTGCCAGGCTGAGCAGCTCCTCCGGCTGCAGACGATCTGCTCCGTCTCCTCCATACAGCTGAGCCAGCAGAGACACACAGTGACTGGCTTCCTCATACACCTCACTGTCATCACACGCCAGCTGTGGCACAAACACACAGAACACTGCATTCAAGGCAAGGCAAGTTTATTTATATAGCACATTTCATACACAATGGTAATTCAAAGTGCTTTACATAAACAAGAATAAGACCCAATCCCAATTCTACCCCTAAGCCCTTGCCCTTACCCCTGGTTTTGCGCATTCACGTGAAGTGGTAGGGGTGTCCCAATTCTCTCTAGCTTGAAAGCGTAGGGCTAAGGCAGGGATGGGCAAACTTGATCATGGAGGACCGGTGTCCAGCATAGTTTTGCTCCAACCCTAATCAAACACACCTGCCTGTAGCTTTCTAGTGATCTTGAAAACACTGATTAGCATGTTCTGGTGTGTTTGATTAGTGTTGGAGCAGAACTCTGCAGGGACACCGGCCCTCCAGGATCAAGTTTGCCCATCTCTGGGCTAAGGGGAAGGGCTAGATAGCCCTTGAACTGGAGATTTTCCATGACCACACTAGTGCTGCGTCCCAATTCACATGCTATCCATCCTAAGTAGTATTCGAAAATAGAATTAGTACGTCCCAAACCATAGTATGTTGAAAAGAGTATGCTATTTCCGGTAGTTTACTATTTCCGGTAAAAATTCTAAGTGTAGAAGCGTCCATACTCTAACTGCTAATATTGCCCATAGTTTCACGTTGGATGTGAATTTGATTAGAACTACAAACTCGGGTAAAACGTGTAAACAAACTACAAACATGGCAGACGCACGAGACCAACGGTCAAGTAGAGAGGCTTCTGAAAAGTTGTTTGAATAACTGTTAATCAATATTTAGCTAACTGGAATATATTTAAACCGCATTTTCCGTGTTATATTTCATCTGCAACAATAATGTGAACTTATATGATATGATATGTTTGGACATTATGATATGATATGTTTGGACATTAACTTCTGAATGAATCATAATTACCTAAAAACCTGAAGAGATTTCTCTGCATGAAAGACTTGCGAATGGCAGATTATCCTGCTGCTGCTTCTCCAATAAAGTAGGAAATGAAATATGAAAGAAATGTGGATGATGTGTCGAGATGATTGACAGGGGATGCAACTAAGCAACCTAACAATCTGTTAACAAGGAAGTAGTATGTCCCAAAGATTGCATACTCTTCTGTTACACACTCAAAAGTATATACTTTTCCTTTACAGAAAAAGTACATATTTTTAGGGCGTAGTATAAGTATGCGAATTGGGATGCAGCATAGAAACAAAAAAGGGCTACGAAAATTTCCCAGTATACACCAGCTACAACAGCAACATGGCTGCACACGCGAGTCAGGAGTCAGGACAAATTTCAGTGTTTTTTGGCATTATTAATAATTGTTACAACAAACAAGCATATGTTTTAATACATTCATAACACATTCATGTTTTATGGTCATGCTTTAAAAAAAAAAAAGATAATCCATAATAATAACTCCTCTATAGCAGTCCCACAACATACTTTCACATCTGTCACTCGATGGCACTCGAATCCCCTGTCTGAAAAGTCTAGTGGCTGGGAATGACCTTTTTACAGTGTCTGGTATAATGTTACAGTTGTTTTCATGTGTTTACATAGATGAATATGGCCACGGTGTAAATGCACAGTACAGTTACGAGCTTATTGCCACATTATACCGTTATGATGACATGATATCATTGCCTTCTGTGATTTCCCGAAGATAAATACCAAAAAATTATGCAACTGGAATAACTAGAGCAGTCACCATCGTTGATCTCATATGAAGTAAGAGCTCGCGACAACATAAGATGACGTGTGTGGGGGGGTGTAGTGCTGTCCCATTTTTTAGGGGTAAATTTGAAGCCCTTCCTCTTCATACTCTGTTTCAAGGGCCAAGGGCAAGGGGTAGGGGTACAAAAATAGAATTGGGATTGGGCCTAAAAGAAACATAAAATATAAGTATAAGTAAATAAAAACAGCAAAGAATAAAAATGATTAAAAACAGATTAAAATGTGTTAAAACAGGTTTTAAAGGAATGAAAAAGAAAAGAGAAACATAATAGTGCGATCTGACGGACGTAGCACAGTACTCATTCGGTAAAGGCGTAGCTAAACAGATGTGTTTTAAGTCTTGATTTGAATGTGCCTAATTGTGGAGCACGTCTGATCATTTCTGGAAGTTGATTCCTGCAGTAGGGGGCATAGTAGCTGACGGAGGATTCACCACAGAACAACTCCAATAAAACACACTAATGGAAAGCTGGAATAACTGCATCATGTACAATTTTCACATAAAAAATTCACACAATATACAATATCCCAATTGTGCAGCCCTAGTAGTATCAGTATCGGAACAGCCCCAGGATAAAGTACATCCAGGACGGTTGTTTTCACAAAATAAAGCCCTTCAGTCTCATACTAATGTTGGAGCACGTCTGATCATTTCTGGAAGCTGATTCCAGCAGTAGGGGGTGTAGTAGCTGACGGAGGATTCACCACAGAACAACTTTAATAAAACACACTAATGGAAATCTGGAATAACTGCATCATGTAGAATTTTCACATAAAAAATCCATACAAAATAAAATATCGCAATATCCGATTTTTCCAATATCGTGCAGCCCTAGTAGTGTCGGTATCGGAACAACTCTAGGATAAAGTACATTTAGGACGGTTGTTTTCACAAAATAAAGCCCTTCAGTCTTATACTAATGTTGAAGCACGTCTGATCATTTCTGGATGCTTATTCCAGCAGTAGGGGGCGCAGTAGCTGACGGAGGATTCACTACAGAACAACTCCAATGAAACACACTAATGGAAATCTGGAATAACTGCATCATGTGGAATTTTCACATAAGCTCACACAGCTCTACAAATCTTTATCCAAGCACATTTAATGAAAAAATCTTTTAAATCGTCAATATACCTGCATCTGTTTCATGGTTCGAATGAACAGATTGAATTATTGAACAGCTGAGCTGCTGCCGAACTCTCCCTTTCACGCAGATATTTCTACGACTTTTATATTGCTTTTGGGAAATATGAAACTACATCCTTCATAAATCTCAGCACTACAAATCTGTTTGTCCATGTACGGTCAATATCAATGGTCTAGAGAGTTTAGCTTATATATTTCAAAACTTTCTCATTAGGTGCCGCATGTTTTGCTCAGACTTCAGATAAGATGCTGTTTTTTGATGAAATCGCATTCTGAAGGGAACACATCATGGATTTTTCACCAGCTAGTGTACATTTTATCAGTTCAACAGCATTCCATAGGATTAAGACACATGAGCCAAGTTTGAACAGTTTTGAACAGTGGTCTCAACCTTATTTCCTGGTGGGCCACAGATCTGCACAGTTTAACTCCAACCAGATCCAACTCACACCCGCTCAGATGTTTCTGGCAATCTTAAAGATCTTGATACGCTGGAGTATAGTGGAGTTATACTTTTTTTTATTACAGATGTAACAGTTAACCAAAATACACGGACAGACACAAAAAAAAAAAATGGGGAAAATATATGTAAGGGGACTAATAATTCTGACTTTAACTGTATATTTATTTGGATCACAATTGCTTAAGATAAATGGCTTTAACTTTCTTACCGTTTCAAAGCTAAAAATGTTTTGCAAAATACACATTTCAAATTTCACATTCAATTAGAAGTGATCAGGTCCACTCAGTCAGTCCATTCAATCATTCCTAGCCAACCCTAAATCATCCTAAACTGCCCCACACATGAAACTGCCCTATTGCAGTGCTAAAACATCAGAGAAGGAGAGCTGCCGAGTCGAAACAGGCAGAGTTCAGTTGTGATCCTCAGAGATGGAGGAGAGTGCAGTCACAGGCTTAACATGTCCATCAGGGGAGCCGAATGGAGTTCTCAAGCCAGACCACAACAATCCTCGCTCAGCCTCAGACAGAGATAAAGACAAAAAGCCACACACAAGGGCCGTGGGGATTTTCTCTGCCCGCTCATTTCGGCTCTCAAAGCCCCAATGTGGCTGGCTCAGGGATTCCAGACTCTTTTTCTGCGCTGATCTGTTGCTGCCCTCTGCCATAAAGGCGTAATCCCAAGAGGCAGCGGGGCAAGGGCCAGCCGCGCCTAATCCCGCCCCTCTTTGTGATGTCGCCGGCCACTCCAGAATGGAGTGCAGGGTTTTAGGAGGCCGCACAATACCCCTAAAGAGCGCCGACCCAAAGAGAGGCTGAGCGGAGGGAGTTTGGTGTGCGTCCGCAGGCTCTGCTATTGTTCGCATGCCAACGTGGAGTCAGAGCCGAACAAGAGTTAACACCTGCTTAGACGGCCTCCCAAATCCACCCTGTTTACTTAGCAGGGCTTGTAGATGCATCGGGGAAATCAGGCTGAGGAGTCTAATGGGACTGTGGGCTGAAAAGCGCACAGGAATCAGGGAGATTAGGGAGTGTTAATGCCACTGTGGGCTGTGAAAGGATGATTGGAGAAGAGAAAGAAAGAATGAGAAGAGGAGGAGAACCCAAGCCTATGGGGACGTGTAACGCGCAGGCCTCTCATGACCTCCGCATGTAGCCGGCCACAAAAAAAATGAGTGTTCGAGCCAATCAATATTTCTCACTGCCTTTGGAGCAAACACAACTGCTAATTTTTTTCAAACCATGTGCTGCGTCAAATTGTGAACTCAGTCACTTGTGTAAACAGACTGTAGGGAAGATCGCGAGCGCTTGTTTGCGGGCAAACTCTGCATATTTACCACCGTAATGAAAAGCATGTGGAGTAAACACGTGAAGCTTTTAGATTGAGCGGACACTTTGAGGTGACGCATTACCCTTTTGGATGAACTACTTAAAATGCAGTATGGCCCTAGTGCACATAAACAATCTGTTCACATGATCCTAGGGCACCATTTGCCCTTGACAACACACACACACACTTTCCCATCCTGGTGAATTGCTCCTATGTATATGCATCTATAAACATGCAAATGCAAGAGCACACACACACACACTTGTACAGCTATCTTTATGGGGACTTCCCATAGACACAATTATTTTTATACTGCAGAGACTGTGTATAATATCCCCCTACCCCTAAACCCAACCCTCGGAAACATTTAGGCCCAATCCGAATTCTACCCATTACCCCTGGTTTTGCACGTTCATGTGAGGAGGTAGGGATGTCCCAATTCTCCTTAGCTTGAAGGCGTAGGGCTAAGGGGAAGGTTTTTCAGGACCACACTAGAAACCAAGGGGTACGAAAATTTCCCAGAATATACCAGCTACAATGGCAGCATGGCTACACATGCGAGTCAGGAGATGCACAAATATTTTAGCATTATTAAATTTTTTTACAACAAACAAGCATATGTTTTAATACATTCATAACTGCGTTCATGTTTTACGGTCAAGCTTTAAAAAAAAAAAATAATAATAAAATCACAAAATTTCGCTATCTATAATCCATAATAATAACTCCTGTATAGTAGTCCCACAACATACTTTTACATCTGTCACTCGATGACACTCGAATCCCCTGTCAGTAAAGTCTAGTGGCTGGGAATGACCTTTTTACAGTGTCTGGTATAACGTTAATGTTGTTTTATTGTGTTTACATACAAGAATATGTCCACTAAAAAAATTGAATTGGGATTGGGCCTTAGCATTTCCAAAATACTTTATTCTGTGTGATTTATGAGCCTTTTTTTCCTCGCATGTCTCCACAAGGTCAAAATTGGCTGGTATTTCTGTATTTGTAGGGGCAATTGGTCCTCACAATGTAAGAAATACAAGGTCACACACACAAAGGTTTGTTTTTCTATCTTAGTGAGAACATTACATAGACTTCCATTGTTTTTATATCAGGTTAATAATACTGTTTATGGGCTGACCCAGGGGTGGCCAAACTCGGTCCTGGAGGGCTGGTGTCCTGCAAAGTTTAGTTCCAAGCCCAATCAAACACACCTGGGCTAGCTAATCAAGCTCTTACTAGGCTTTCTAGAAACATCCGTGCAGCTGTGTTGAGGCAAGTTGGAACTTAAAATCTGCAGGACACTGGCCCTCCCGGCCGAGTTTTTACACCCCTGGCCTAACCCTACCCCTTACCCTTAGACTCAATCTAGATTCATTCATTCATTCATTCATTTTCTTTTCAGCTTAGTCCCTTTATTATTCAGGGGTAGCCACAGCGGAATGAACCGCCAACTTATCCAGCACATGTTTTACGCAGCGGATGCCCTTCCAGCCGCAACCCAACACTGGGAAACACCCACACACTCTTGCACACACTCACATTCACTACGGCTAATTTAGCTTATTCAATTCACCAATACCACATGTCTTTGGACTGTGGGGGAAACCGGAGCACCCGGAGGAAACCCACGCGAACACGGGGAGAACATGCAAACTCCACACAGAAACACCAACTGACCCAGCCAGAGCTGCCCCACTCAATGTAGATATCAATATAAAATATATGTTCTGGTCAATTTATAAGCACTTTTAATTAGTGAGGATCAGTAAAATGTCATTTTCATATTTCAGTATATAAGTTTGGATGATTGAGCCCTCACAAGTATAGCTAAACCGGTAAACACACACACACACACACACACACACACACACACACACACACACACA
>CAIGQV010019270.1:5272832-5283083 GCA_903798115.1 Danio jaintianensis
CACACACACACACACACACACACACACACACACACACACACACACACGGGCTCTGATATATGGGGAAAAAAACTGCTTAGCGCTGCTTTAAATATACAAAAACTTTATAAGATGAGGGGGAAAAAGCAAAATACTGCACTTTATAAGTAGTGTTTTATTTTTAAAGCAAAAATTTGATTGAAATATTTAATTCTAACAATACATCCACCAGCTGGCAGAGCATTCAACTATTAAAATGTCTCTATTGCACACATATTTGTGGGTTGCCCTGCTTAAGTCATGACTTATTCACTATATTTCACAGTTGTCATTCATTGATTTGTTGTCATGTTGCATGACCAGATGGCTTTTGGGTTTTAGAATACAGACAAGATATTCTGCGCAAGACTTCTTTAATAATTCTGTATAATCTTCTGCATCATACCTTTTTTTTTCCATATGTAAGGGGGGAAAAATATGGAATTGGTTAAAAATAATGCAATGCGTGTTTAGAAATAAAATACAAAGTTTTGCTGACATTATTAAATTAGCATCATTCAAAATGTGCATAAACTAAATGCAGAGGTCTGTGCATGTGTAGAATGTTGTGAATAACAGGCATTCTGTTGAATGACGAAATTCTGTGGAAATCTTTGTGCAGACCTCTGCAGGCGGGTAGATGACATTCAATTTTAAATAGTGACAGGAGTGTCCAGCAACCTGACATGACACACTTCATTTAATACCATTAGAACAACAATAAATAAATAAAATTAAAAAAAAAATTTTAACACCTTAATTCATTAGTCACAATGCAGCATTATTTAAGTGAAAAGCATAGTCTAAAATATAATCATAATAATAATTTGCTGTTAAATTACTAACCCTCAGACCATCCAAGGTGTACAGTAGGTGACTTTTTCTTAGATAGTGTGTTAAGGAAGATTTGGTAACACTTTGATATAGGGAGCAACTCTAAGTATTAACTCATGGCTTATTACCTGCCTATTATTAAGATATGGTCTGTTTATTAGTACTTAGACAGAACCCTGGGTATCAAGACATGTATGCCAATGTCCAGTTTTCTCCAGTTATGATCGATGCAGCAGTGAAGACGGATGTTGACACGCGTAGGCATGTTTATCGGCTACTTTCTTTTCTGAACGTAAAATTTCACTCAATGTCCAGAGGGATTTAATGTTGTAATGTTTCTCCATGTGGGGGAAAAAAATTACGGTAATGAGAATCAAGATCACTTTGACTGAAAATTACAACCAAAAGCAGCATATGTGGCGTAGGCATTAGTTTTGGTGGGTTTATAATGAGAATTGATACAGTGTCAGAGACAGAGCACCTAAATTACATCATCAAAAACATTGGTGGTGTCAATTGTCCAAAATAAATGTGGATTTTTTCTACATATTTCACAAAGAGGCATCATTTACATTACATTAAGCCATACATGTCTTGATACCCAGGGTTCCCTTTAAAATATATAATACCTAAATACCTAAACCAACAACTTTTACCTTAATAAATATTATTATTAAGCAACAAATTCAGAGTTTAATGAGCTAATAGTGGCAGCGTGGTGGAGCAGTGAGTATCGCTGTCGCCTCACAACAAGAAGGTCGCTGGTTCGAGCCTCGGCTGGGTCAGTTGGCATTTCTGTGTGGAGTTTGCATGTTCTCCCCGTGTTGGTGTGGGTTTCCTCCGGGTGCTCCGGTTTCCCCCATAGTCCAAAGACATGTGGTATAGGTGAATTGGGTAAGCTAAATTGTCCATAGTGTATGTGTGTGAATGAGTGTGTATGGATGTTTCCCAGTGATGGGTTGCAGCTGGAAGGGCATCGGCTGCATAAAACATATGCTAGATAAGTTGGCGGTTCATTCCGCTGATGCGACCCCTGATGAATAAAGGGAGTAAGGTGAAAAGAAAATGAATGAATAAATGAATGAGCTAATAGTTAATGGTTTGTTAATAGTGAGAATTGTAACTAAAAATAGTGACCTAATATTTCTGTCTGAAAAAGTGATTATTGGTGATTAATAAAATACAAGTCATTTGTCTACTGACACTTTGAGAATTAATATATATGAAATACCCATAACCCATGAGTAATGAATTGGATGGGCTTAGTAAATAGTTCAATTAAAACTTAATTAAAAATTAATTCTAGATTTTACATATGCATAGATTTAATCTTTAAAGAAAAAAACAAAACCCTTCACTTGTCACAAACCTGGTTTGAGTTTCTTTCTTCTGTTAAACACAAAAGAAGATATTTTGAAAAATGCTGGAAGCCATTGACTTCTATAGACCTTTTTCATAGAATGCAAAATTACCCATTATTCTTTGTGTGTATGTGTAAGCAGGATGCTTCGAACTTCCGGTCGGCAGCTTGATGCTTATAAAGAGTCAAATTTGGACAGCTTTGAAATGAAAGTTTTAATCTATTTTGCTTGCTTTTAACGTCTTTGAACTAATACTGCCCCGAATACGCCACCTCCTGGACTGATCATTTAAAAAATGCGATCTAACGGGAATAAAAACCACTGCTGCGAGGCATTTACTCTTACCGTCAGACGGCATCTTCTGTCGTTTAAATGGAGCATCGTCATCGCTAAAGGCAACATTTTCTCTTTTTTTCCAAATATATAACTAACCCAAACAAATGTAATTCACCAAAATGTTTGACACACACGTACTGTCCCACTAACACATTGATTAAAAGAGTGGCACAAAATGAAACTAAAGTGGCATTTTGAAATGGCAGAAAAACACATACCGTGGTAAACACTACACAATACAAACTAAATGAAACATAAACTGCTCCCGATTAGAATCAACATGCAAATCAGCCAGCATAGTATGAGTAACGTACTTCTATTGGTAATTTCTGGAAATTGCATGGCTTATATACCTGTTAAGTTTCATGCCAGTAATATGGTTTGCTCTATAATGCAGGGATGTATTGTGTGTGGTGTGTGTGTGTGTGTGTGTGCATTGAAGAGCCCGGTGAGCAGTATAACAGCTGACAGCTCGGCAATACTGACACTATATTTCAACATCTTATCTGACAGCAGACACTGAATTAGGAGAACGTTTTTTGACAGAAGTATAACAGCTTTAACACACATCTTTCAAAATAAAGTTGTGCATCACAAAAACACTCCGTAAGCCACTTAAAATGTTACTTTCGATCATTCCAGTTGAGAAACGCTGTAGACGGAAGTTCTAAGCATCCCACAGGAAGACGCTGGTCGCTGTGGCGCACTCCATGCAGCAACGAAGAAAAAGGTCTTTAGTGATTGTGTTTTCTAATATGTCAATAACTACCGGTTTCCAGCATTCTTTAAAACATCTCCTTTTGTGTTCAACAGAAGAAAAATGAAAGTCATAAACATTGGAAGCACTTGAAGGCAAGTAAATGGTAAGTGCATTTTTATTTGTGGATGAACTATCCCTTTAAATATATGATCCACAAAGCAGCGGGACACCGATGATTCACTTTGCCTGCAATAGAGTCGTAATGTTGTTCATTAAAAAACACAGCTGGCATTTATTAGCTAAAATCGTTGTATGATGAGATGAATAAAATCCTGCTGCTATCATCTGTTTTGTTTATCATACATCTGCACTGTACTCATTAAAGTGCGTTGCCAATCAAATATGCTGCATCTTCTGCCTACTTGATAACTTGTCATTCCTTCTTTTTCTTATGAGTAATATAGCGAGCAGCCAACAGGGAGGGGGAGAGTTTTGAAAATGACTCTGAAATTAATCGCTGGGAAGTGTATGTACTTACTCTTCTAGAAAAATCCTCCAGCATATACTGTATGTTTTGCATGATGGGACCAGCATGGGATTTGTTTGGTCCCCCAGTATGGAAGGTGGGAGTGCTGAGCTACACTAGATTATTTTAGCAGCACGACCATCAGCTAGAGCAGCACTTTAACAGCTAGAATCAGTATGTTTTTAGACTGATTACACCGTCATAAAATGTGATAATACCAAGATCACACCACAAGTGCAATTCATCAAGTAAAAGTCACGAAAGTCTATGCGCACAAAGGCTGATAGGTCACCTAATCTGCTCCTGCGTCATTAACTACATGGCACAGGAGATTATTTGCTGTCACCTCGGCAGCCAATGAGCTTGCTCCTCATCAGTTTAAATGATCTGCGTCATTTTACACTATTAAGCTGCGGCGCGTTTTCGGAGACCCCCCCTCCACCCCAGCTCCACCTGTGTTTAGATCTGCTACAGGGGTTACATGTATATTATGTTTGCAGCAGCAGCGTGTTATATTCTAAGACGCCTTGTCAGTGTATATACTGGTCTCGGTACTTGCTCTGCTATAATAATCGAAGCAGCAGCAACAGCGTAGCAGATCTATACCGCCAAGACCAAATACATCAACATTGACATACACACTTACCGGCCGCTTTATTAGGTACACCTGTCCAACTGCTCGTTACCGCAAATTTCTAATCAGTCAATCACATGGCAGCAACTCAATGCATTTAGGCATGTAGACATGGTCGAGACGATTTGCTGCAGTTCAAACCGAGCATTAGAATGGGGCAAAAAGGTGATTTAAGTGACTTTGAACGTGGCATGGTTGTTGGTGCCAGACGGGCTGGTCTAAGTATTTCAGAAACTGCTGATCTACTGGGATTTTCACACACAACCATCTCTAGGGTTTACAGAGAATCGTTAAAAAAAGAGAAAATATCCAGTGAGCGGCAGTTCTGTGGGCGCGAATGCCTTGTTGATGCCAGAGGTCAGAGGAGAATGGCCAGACTGGTTTCAGCTGATAGAAAGGCAACAGTAACTTAAATAACCACTCTTTACAACCGAGGTATGCAGAAGAGCATCTCTGAACGCACAACACGTCCAACCTTGAGGCAGATGGGCTACAGCAGCAGAAGACCAGACCGGGTGCCACTCCTGTCAGCTAAGAACAGGAAACTGAGGCTACAATTCGCACAGGTTCAACAAAATTGGACAATAGAAGATTGGAAAAATGTTGCCTGGTCTGATGAGTCTCGATTTCTGCTGCAACACTCCAATGGTAGGGTCAGAATTTGGCGTCAACAACATGAAAGCATGGATCCATCCTGCCTTGTATCAACGGTTCAGGCTGGTGGTGGTGGTGTAATGGTGTGGGGGATATTTTCTTGGCATACTTTGGGCCATGTGTACCAATTGAGCGTCGTGTCAACGCCACAGCCTACTTGAATATTGTTGCTGACCATGTCCATCCCTTTATGACCACAGTGTACCCTTCTTCTGATGGCTACTTCCAGCAGAATAGCGCGCCATGTCATAAAGCACGAATCATCAATCAGCCTGGTTTCTTAAACATGACAATAAGTTCACTGTACTCAAATGGCCTCCACAGTCACCAGATCTCAATCCAATAGAGCACCTTTGAGATGTGGTGGAATGGGAGATAAGGATCATGGGTGTGTATCTGGCAAATCTGCAGCAATCTGGATGCTATCATGTCAATATAGACCAAAATCTCTGAGGAATATTTCCAGTACCTTCTTGAATCTATGCCATGAAGGATTAAGGCAGTTCTGAAAGCAAAAGGGGGGTCCAACCCGGTACTAGTACAGTGTACCCAATAAAGTGGCCAGTGAGTGTACATATTCATTACACACTAAATCCCGAGAATGTTCATGACAGAAATAAGGTTGCATTGCAGGGATAATCTTTGCAGTTGTTTGCATATTTTTTGAGTATTTTGCAGCATTTATATGCAGGGTATATGCAGGAATCCTAATGGTAATTTCAATACCTTTTTAAGACTTTTTAAAGACCTTCTCAGAATATTTTAAGACCTCATTGCCACTTCAAGTTCTATTTGAAAGTTCTTCCTTCCCCCTATATGTATGGGATAAAACAGATTAAAGGTGATTTGAAATGTGCATTTTTATTTGACGTTCGACGCAATCTCAACTGAAACATGAACAGGTTTATTAACAACTGTTTATTAAGTTAAAGGTTTGATACCGAATAGAACTTGAAGTGGCGATGAGAGGTCTTAAAATATTCTGAGAAGGTCTTTAAAAAAAATCTTAAAAAGGTATTGAAATTACCATTAGGATTCCTGCATATACCCTGCATATAAATGCTGCAAAATACTCAAAAAATATGCGATAATGTTGTCGAGTATTGCGATAATGATATTCCTTAAGATATAACATTTCCCTAGAAAAAAATTCAATTTTTATTAGCTATGTTTATAAATCATTTATTCATGCAATGATATTAAAAATATCAGATCTAATCAGATCTAATTAATTCTAATTCAGACTAAACCAAAAACTGTCAAGGTGCAAACATTTTAGTTTTTAAAACACTATTAATGTGTAAAAACCTCAGCAGATATTCTGATTCTGACTGGCTGTTGTCTTTATAAGTGTTTATGTTCAGCTCTGGGTTCACCTTTGGGCCGCTCCAGCCAATAGAAGAACAGCAACTACTGAGGAGGCGAGGATAAAGATAGTAAGGCCCTATCTGATTGGTCAAATTTAGATAAACAACCAACGCATAAAAAAATCTAATTTATCACACATGTCTGTGATACATATATTGCATATACTATTATCACGATAACAATAATTTTGCGATATATTCACTAGCAGACACAAATGTATGTAGCCAAATGGAACTAAATGGAACCATTTTAACAAATCAGATTTAAGGGGGGTTGGACCCCCCTTTTGCTTTCAGAACTGCCTTAATACTTCATGGCATAGATTCAAGAAGGTACTGGAAATATTCCTCCGAGATTTTGGTCTATATTGACATGATAGCATCACGCAGTTGCTGCAGATTTGCCAGATACACACCCATGATCCTTATCTCCTATTCCACCACATCTCAAAGGTGCTCTATTGGATTGAGATCTGGTGACTGTGGAGGCAGGATGGATCTCTGCTTTCATGTTGTTGACGCCAAATTCTGACCCTACCATTCGAGTGTCGCAGCAGAAATCGAGACTCATCAGACCAGGCAACATTTTTATGTCTTATTCACTTACTACTACAGGTGTGTGATGCGTCTCTGTTGTTAAAGCTGCCATTTGTTATTAATATAACATTCACATTCTCACCCTTACACCTAATCAATAGAGGGAGGGCCCCCGAGCTCGAAATATGGCCCGAACCCGAGAAGCCCCCATCCTTCCCCCTATATGTATGGGATAAAACAGATTAAAGGTGATTTGAAATGTGCATTTTTATTTGACGTTCGACGCAATCTCAACTGAAACATGAACAGAGGGTGGGGTATAGAGTAGCTCCTCTTAAAAAAAAAACAGCCAATAGGATTTTGTTTGATCACAAAGATTAGATTTTCATTAAATAATACATTTTGGTTTATACGCCACATGTTGCACGGAACCATTCTGGTACTTTAATGTATTTTGTATTGATGTATTGATGTATTCATCCATCCATCCATCCATCCATCCATTTAAAAAAAAGATACGTACATACAACATTAAAACAACATCAGGATGAGTAATTATTGACCATATTTAAATTTTTTGAGGGTGAACTATCCCTTTAAATAAAATATTTCCATCATGCAATCAGTTTTGCATCAACACAGACTTTCTGTCATTTATGAAATGTCAAACCATAAGAACACCAACAGGGATTTAAAGTGAACAATAAGCAGTGCTTAATTTGTAAATTGCGAGGTCCCAGAACAAATCGGGGGAACGGATCCGGCATGTGACCAGAGTGAGAGAGAGGTAATGGAGCATTTGCACAATCAAATTGGTGGGCCAATTTAAGTGAATTACGGCTTGCATTAGTAGTTTTTATAGTGTGCATGTACTGTAAAAACTATTTTTTCTTTTATCCCAATCTTTATGTATAAAACGTTTTCTTCGCTGCAAATCTATTATGAAAATGTATCTAAATTTATTTGAGGCTGCTCTTGAAACTCATTTGTTTTCGTTGGCATTTGACATCTGATCTTAATACCTGGTTATTTTAATTTGTCTTTTTAGGTAGTTTATCTATATTTTATCATGTATTTTATAGACTATTATGCTTATTTTGTTGTATATTTTTTGTACAGCACTTTGGCTCACTTGTGTTTTTAAAGTGCTCTATAAATAAAGTTTGACTTGACTATGCAAAGGAAACTACAAAGACGCACTGTCTGTCACATAAACAAGGAGTGCGCGTATCGGTCTTTAAAAAAAAAAAAAATACTTTATTCAGGGTTCATACACATTTTTACAACTAAAATTCCAAGACTTTTCCAGAACTTTCAAGTACATTTTCATGACGTAATGTTTCATGCAATGTCTACATATACATGGTAGATAATAAGAAAAACAATGACGTTCAAATTTATTACAGCATATCATAGAACACAAAACAATTTATTTTGTTTACATTTGTTTTTATATCTATGTAAAATTGATTTTGATAATGCTTACACAGCACTAACAATGTGAGAGCAAGTTGTGGGCCAAGGACAGAAAAGAAGTAAAGACAACTAACCAATTATTCAAGTTAGGGCTGCACAATATATGGTTTCAGCATCGATATTGCAATGTGTGCATCCGCAATAGTCACATCGCAAGATATGCAATGTTGGGATTATAGTTTAATATAGAGTTTAATCATAATGGAGTAAAAGCTTATCATCTACATGCATTTTTAAAGAGATAGTTCACCCAAAAATTACATGCTATTTTCATTACACCCTTCACTTGTTTCAAACATTTATGAATTTTCTTTTTTTTTTTTTTTAAATGAACACAAAAATAATATAATTTAATAACTCCTATAGTATTGAAACAAGTGAAGTGTGAGTAAATAGTGAGTACACTTTAACCTTTGAGTAAACTGTCCCTTTAAGGCCTGTGACTGTGTGAACATTTCAATATTTCAAATTTGATTAAATAATACACAATGAAGACTATGCAGTGTTGATTATCCAATATCTGTAACTGAATAGTGAATACCTGAAAACTATAATTCACTTTTATCTTTACTATATTTTCTTTATCTATGCTTGTAATTTATTTGTTATATATTATTCGAGAGTCACTTCCCTACAAAATCCCCCCAATCAATACAAATAAACCTGTTAAATAATCTGGTGAAATTGTATTCACATCGCAATATTCATCACAGAAATACAAAATATCGTAATGTCCGATTTTTCCAATATCGCGCAGCCCTAATTCAAGTATACAGATATTTGTTAAACTAATTTCCATTACTTTTCCAAAACTTTGTGGGTTTTTCCTGTTTTTCCAAAACTTTTCCAGGCCTGGAAAATGCCATGTCAAAATTCCATGACTTTTCCAGGTTTTCCATGATCGTATGAACCCTGTTTATTTTATTATTATTTGTTTTTTTTGCTTCTAAAACACTTGTTAAATGAGTTTGAATGATTGTTTCATTTTCTTTTTTTTGTCAACAGATCAAATCATTTGAACCCTTGATATCATCTATAATTATAGCCCGTTTTGTTTTAGAGTTGTACTCTGTTTAAAATAATCTCGTAAATCTGTCTTTTCGCCATTGATCTACATCTCAAATTAAGCACTGATTTTTAAGCACCATTTTATAGCCATTTTAAATATAAAGTTACATTTAAAGTTATTGACATCATCATCATTAATTATATGTGTTTTTAAATTAAGTTTATGCAAGCTACAAGTCTGCAGGAGCATGTTTTTTATTGGTCTGTGAGGAGGGGGATCGGTAAAATGAGGTGCCGGATCAGATTTCAGAGGTGCCGGATCCGGCTTGTTCTGGCCCAAATTAAGCCCTGACAATAAGGGTGTAAGATGTTTCAAAGTGCTCTCTTTAGGGATATAAAAAAGAAAAACAAGATCCAAGTTTGTATAATTTGATACTGTTAATTAAACGGCACGTGCAAATTGCAAAAGAAAAAGTGACCAGACTTCATCCCAGACTGCCTCTAAAATAGTTTTCACTGATACCACTGCAATCCTCAATACTTGGCTTTTAAATGTGATCAGTTGTGATGCCATCACAAAAAAAGTGTACTTGCAGGAGAATGATTGTATATCCCATTTTTAGATGAAGAATACAAAAAAGAAACTATATTACAGCAGGTGTAAGAATGGCTCTGTCGGTTTTTCCTGGCACAGTGGGCAGAATCAGCTTGGATTCTGCCTTGAGGGTCATGTGGGCACAGCTTGCCACTCAAACACACACACACACACACACACACACACACACACACACACACACACA
>CAIGQV010019270.1:5297162-5315477 GCA_903798115.1 Danio jaintianensis
GATGTACTTTATCTCTAACTTAAAATCCATTAACCTACCGACCCTAATCAATCAAAACAGAAGAAAAAAAAAGTTACCTGCAGGGCCAGTCGGACTACAGATGACAGGTTTTTCAGCAGGAAGTGGATGATGTCCAGCAGACTCACGAGCAGAGAAGAGCAGCTCTTCAGTCCTGACTGCATTTCTCTCTCCAGATACACACCAGAGACTTCCACAAACACATTACACACCACCTCAATTACACCTGAGAAGAGACACAGACATGCACAGTTCAGCCATCACAAGAAGACAACAGCAGATAAAAACCCAAAGTATACTTCAGTTTTGGAATACGCAAGGGTTCCCATACTGTACACACCACATATTTTGTCAGCAGAACAGTATTGACCTTATTGCTTCAAGTACAAGTTGAAAATGGGAATATTTTTGGCTCAACACTTCCAGTCTCATTAACTTCCATTGATTTTTAGACATTAAAAACAGTTCATTATTCTGATTGATGTTGCAAACTGACATTGTCACATTATATTATTCAACTTTTTATGTATAGTCATAAACACACTTGCTTGTAGAGCATGTAGTTCCATTTATCATTCCTAGTTATTTCTCCCATATAATCGGAAACAATCACAAAAACGAGCGCACTTCCGCATTGCAGAATAAGGTCAATATACTGTTTAATACTGGAACTACCAGAATTATAGAACTACTACAATGGTCATAGTTGCCATTTTGACTGTTCTCATATAAGACATCACACTGTCGCGTCATATTTACATTCAAAGCTTCTATTGACATAATAGAATTAAGCTTTGAATGTCAAGCTTATGAAGTCCTTGTCCTAAAACATATTATCTTTCTGGTAATACAGCCTATAAATGTTCACGTTACGACTTAATAGACAGGCCTTGAAGGTGTGCACCTCACAGGAGAGCAAGGTTTTTTCACCGCACTGAATATGTTGTTTTAAAAGACATGTCTGAAGTTTTTGCCATCAGAAAGTTATGTTTTTGTTAGCAGGAAGTTGCTAGGCCGCCATGGCAATTCAAGATAGAAATACTAAGAACTCTTTTGTAATTTTAATAACAATGTTAGAATGAAATATACACACATTAAGGAAAAGTCAGGGTTTTATTGTTATGTGGGTTTTATTTGAACAAAGTTATTAAATTATAACACTTAAAAATGGTCATAATGACGGCCTCTGTGGTGCTAGTGTTAAATATAGTCACACAAGAGAGGATAAATTAAGATTAATTAAGATAAACAGCACTTTAAGGGGTCATAAAGTGGAGAATTAAAATGTTCTAGAACTTTACTTGCATTATATTGTTAAATGTTTTGGGACATCTGTAGGGTTTCATTTGGAGTTGGCCACCATTTACATCTATAACAGCTTCAACGTTTCCGGGAAGACTTTCCACAAGTGTTTGTGGGTATTTTTGACCGTTCTTCTAAGTTTCACTTCTAATCATTCTTCTAATTTGTGAGATCAGGCACTGATGTTGGACTAAAAGACCTGGTTCACAGCCTCTGCTTTTATTCATCCCAAAGGTGTTCAATCGGGTTGAGATCAGGACTCTGTGCAGGCCAGACATATGTCTTTATGTCTTATGTCAAAGTTGGTCTTTATGGACCATACTTGCTTTGAAAAAGGCTAAATATAGGATCTGGTCACCCTAATAATGGGTCACTCTACCATAATAAATGTATTAAAATATGAGTTATTCATTTCAAGCCTTCGAATCATCAAGATTTGAAATCAGAATCACAAAGTTTGTCCATCACAAGCGTAATACTGCTGCTGAATAAACATGCTGAGAAGCCCGTCAAACTCAGACGTCACTCTGTCAGTGAAAGTAAAGAAAATGTTCATAAAGAGAATTTTAAATGCATTACTGTAGCGTATTTTGTATCTGAGATTTTGTTTGCTTTTCACATTTCACAATGGAGAGTTTTGTGAATTATTCCAAACGTGCTGCCGTTTTTTCAAAATATCCTAACTGAAACATTTGACAGTGCCAAGTATTCTGTCCTTGAAGGCAATGAAGGAGAGTACACACGCAGTGTCTTACAGTGTTTTTCATACCAGAGGTTAATACTATTGTGCTGTTAACACACCAAGTGCATCACTGTATAAGTGTTTTTAATAAAATTAGTAAATTCTCTCTTGCTTAACTTCAAATGGTCTTTCAAATGAGTAAATCTAAACCAAAGCACATTCAATGTTGCTTCCAAAGACTAGAAGCAGAGAGATGTAAAGAAGTCTCTCATTTAAACCATCATCTATTAATTAACTTCAAGGATGCGGAAAAAATAATAATAATAATCAAAAAGAGATCTTTTATTCAGTTCCACTCGACTATACTGAGTAATATGACACAGCATGAAGTTTAATTCAGTCATTTGGGGCATAATCCTGAATGGTAGACCTTGTGTTTCTACATTAATTAAAACACTAAATGTGCTTCTCAAAATATTTGAGTACTCAGTCAATTCAGAACATTCCTTCACAGAGATACACAACCTAAAT
The DNA here is from genome assembly GCA_903798115.1 of Danio jaintianensis. NCBI lineage: Eukaryota > Metazoa > Chordata > Actinopteri > Cypriniformes > Danionidae > Danio > Danio jaintianensis. The sequence goes on from CAIGQV010019270.1 coordinate 5,299,696, forward strand.
CTCTTTTCTCATATATGATGCTGTATTAAATATACAGTTGAAGTCAATTATTAGCTCTTCTGTGATTTTTTTTTTTCTTTTTCAAATATTTCCCAAATTATGTTTAACAGAGCAAGGTTATTATGTGTAAGAAAATGAAATGACAGAGGTATTGAAAAAGTATTGAACACATGATGAAAGGGAGGTGTAGAAAGGCAGTGAAAGCCCAGACAGCAGCTGAAATCTCTCAGTAGTTCTTCAGCAACACTCTGCCCTTCCTCAGTGTAAATTAATATCAGCTGCTTCAGTCCAACATCTACATTAGCAGGAGGATGAAGATGAAACCAGGGTGGAAATTTTAGCAAGACAATGATCCAGAACACAGCCAAGGAAACTCTCAAATGCTTTCAGAGAAAGAAAATCAAGCTGTGGAATGGCCCAGCCAATCACCTGACTTGAATCCAATATAAAATACAAAATAAAGATCAGATTTGATAGACGAGACACACAGAACCATCAAGATTTTTACACTCTGTTGAAGTCTGTGAAAAACTCACACCTGAGTAATGCATGTGACTTCATTCTCCATATGAGGCGTCTTTAAGCTGCCATCACCAAAAAAGCCTTTTATATAAAGTATTCAATCTGTTTCAGGACTTTCTCCTTGTCATTCCATTGTTTTTACACACAACTCATTTTTCACATTTGTTTTGTTTTATTTTTATGTTTGTATTGTTTGGGTTTTTACTAAAATCTGGTTCAATTCCATGTCAACAGCTCCTTTAGAAATATTATTTCCAGGAAAAAAACATGACATGTTCAATATTTATTTCCCCCGCTGTATTTTATAAGTACTAATAAACGGCTAATAACTAGTAGTTAAGCCCGCAGTTAATAGTAGGAATTGCTACTTAAACTGAAGTGTTACCAAAATGTTTTTTTGGTGTGAAATAACACTAACACTACAAGTGGTCCTCAAATAACATTATACTTGTTTTTAAATTGTTATAATTTTTTTTTGTATTGTAATGTAAAATAATGTTAATATAAATATATTAGGGCGTCGTTGGTTCGAGCCTTGGCTGGGTCAGTTGGCATTTGTGTGGAGTTTGCATGTTCTCCCCGTGTTCGCGTGGGTTTCCTCCGGGTGCTCCGGTTTCCCCCACAAGTCCAAAGACATGCGCTATAGGTGAATTGGGAAGGCTAAATTGTCCGTGGTGTATGTGTGTGAATGAGTGTAAGTGGATGTTTCCCAGTGATGGGTTGCAGCTGGAAGGGCATCTGCTGCGTAAAACATATGCTGGATAAGTTGGCGGTTCATTCCGCTGTGGCGACCCCAGATTAATAAAGGGACTAAGCTGAAAAGAAAATGAATGAATGAATGAATAAATATATTTTTTAGCATGTATTAGTGAAATGTCAAACCTTCCTTGGACAGGTGTTGAAAATTAGAAAGTGTCCTATAAAATAAAATAAAATAAAGAATAATAATGAAAAAAATAAAAATAAAAAATAATAAAGAATAATAATACATAAAAAAATAAATAAAAATAAACAATAATAAAAAAATAAATAAAATAAAATAAAATAAAAATGTCCAATCCATCAATAAAATAAAATAAAAAAATAAAAAAACAATAAAAAAAATTATAAAGAATAATAAAAATAAATAAAATAAAAATGTCCAATCCATCAATAAAATAAATTAAAATAAAATAAAAAATGATAAAGAATAATAATAAAAAAATAAATAAAATAGAAATGTCCAATCCACCAATAAAATAAAGTAAAATAAAGTAAAATAAAATGAAATAAAATAAAATTGTAAAATTTTATTAGTATGAAATAAATGAACATAAATGAAAAAAAAATCATATACTATACTTTTATACAGGGATGATTTCGAAGTTGGAATTCAGCCTGACGACACACCACAAAAACACACTTGCACCAGGTGATCAATACACTGACACACACACGCACGCACACTCACACGCACGCACACACACACACAGAGAGAGAAGACTGAGTGACTCTCTCTCCACACTAAATATAGACAATACTATCAATTGACTGCACTCTGGGGACTACAAATTCCCCAGTAAAGGCTGAAGTGGCCACTTGCAGCCAGAGTTTCCAGTTCCAGTGTACTGGGAAGGCTTGAGAAAGCGAGTTTGTGTGTGAGTGTGTGTGTGAGTGTGTGTGTGTGTGTGTGTGTGTGTGTGTGTGTGTGTGTGTGTGTGTGTGTGTGTGTGTGTGTGTGTGTGTGTGTTGTTGAGCTATCTTCCAGTCCCAGCAGTAATAATCAGGAGGAGTTGAGAAAGACCTGAGGCTATCGCGCTGTTTATCTGAGATTAGTACTGCAGTTATGTGAGGTGAAGGACCCACGCATGTAATTCGCCGCTTGACAAATTATGCAAGATGAATACAACAGCAACGCCATCGACAATACAAATCCACCGCTGAGCGCAGAAAACACAGCAGAGCCTGTCACCTTTAATACAGATGAAGCCGGAACCGCAGCCTGGAACGTTCACAATTTCTGTGCATTATCATAAACGCACACGGTGCAAAAAATTACTTCTGAAATTTGTATGTAAATATATTGAAGTGAAATGCACACGCAGGTCTTAACAGAGCTGTGAGCAGTATTTCAGCGGCGGCTCGAACGCAGAACTGAATATTTATGCTTACAGCTGTACAGTTAAATTTATGTAACTTACTTTTGCTTCCCAATTTATTGCCATTACTTCCAGTAAAATGAGTCATGCAAATCTGACTTTGGGATATGGATGGTTTTTCCACCTCCGCAAGCAAAGGAAAAACAAACAAGTCAGCAGTTCACGTTTTATGAGGAAATTCCTCTTTTCCCTCCCTTGTGTGACAGTCACAAAGCAAATACATGCCACAAAAGCCAGAGTATCTGCCTAAGTGTCTTACATTATACCACATATTTATGTTCAAATACCACAAAGACAATATTACATTCAGTGTCTTATTAAAAATTCAAAGGCAACATTGTATTATTAAAATAACCACCACTCCAAAAGGTATGCAGCATAAATATACTATATTGACTGATTTAGATGCCATTTTAAAAGCAAAATCGAGGCTGTGGTGGGAAGAAACCCGGAAGTATCGCCTGGAGTCACACAGGAACGTTGTGTACCTGGCTGTATATCTTATCAGCAAAGAGAAAGTGACACAAATTTATCATTTCACCGCCTTCCGAGTGACCCGAAGGTCCGTTATGAATGAATAGTGAAAATAAAAAGGGACATCAGACCTCATTTTCAGCTAAGTTAAGGGAAATGGCACTAGTTAGCTAACTCAAGTTCATGAACTGATTCTTTCACTATATTAGACTTGTCGCGATACTAAATTTTGGTACTGAAATAAAAAAAAAACGTCAATTTCCCGCTAACATTTGAGTGCTGTTGAGCACGTTCCAACAGAAATGACTGTGATTGTCTGTGAAGGTCATCAGTTCACCGCAGTTCACCAACGTTTACAGAGTGCAAACACAGACGAGCAATCGACTGATCTTCGCGGCTTTAAAACGGTCCAGTGTCCCTGTATTTGTGTTTGCACTCAGTGAAGAGCGGTGAACTGATGACCTTCACTGCCAATCACAGTCATTTCTGTTAAGGTGAATACTATGGCAAATTAGCAGTGTTTAAGAACGCGCTCAATGGCACTTTAAAATTTCATTACCAGGACAACACTATTATAGACAACACAAGGGTGTGCTACAGAGGACTGCATTGTTTTATCGCTCACCGGGTTACATAGGCTGAAGCAGGGAAGCGTCCCCACGGTGTTTACCTGGTGCCATGAACTGAAGCCTAGGAGGACACTTAAGCGTATTACTCTTAAAGAGATTGTGATTTTGTTTGATGCCTAATATGCTTTTAATTGTTTAAATTAAACTGAACTGAATGATATTAAAGTGATGTTTACACCATTTCTGCACTTTGAAATCGCGGCAACAGCTGGAGGTTTGTAGTCCACAGCATGTTGTTGCAATGTTTAGAGTATTGCTAATGTTACACAACGATCCCACTCCACATGTCAGACAGCTAATTTCTATTAAAAAAAAAAACTAAAAAAAACAACACGCTTAGTAGGAAACGCTTACAACATTAATAATAAAAAATAAAAATAAAAATAAAATAAAATAATAATAATAATAAAAATCAATGGAGATGATATGAAAAGTGCCGATTTGCCAGTTTGAACCGGATTGCATTTTTTCTTATACACCAGAACTATGACCATAGTTGTCATTCTGATCATTCATACACTGTTAATGATTTTCGTAAATGTCACAGTATTTAACTGTAATATGAACTGTATTTTACTGTAGGACAGTTATGCAGTATGTTACTGTATTTTAAAGTCACATTGTGAAAATTGCTTAATATTTTACAGTGAAGATATAAATACAATTCTTTAAATATATATACAGCAAGATAAATTGTGCTGTCAATATAAATACAGTATTTTTGCTGTAATTCATTTACAGTAAGTTACTGGCGAACTGCTGCCAGTAAGTTACTGGAGACTCTACAGGAAATTGTTAAGAGTGTATAAGACTGCACAGAATTGAATTTTTGCTGAATTTACATTCAAATCTTCTACTGAGGTTTTAGAATTAAACTTTAAACATCAGTTATCACCTTTTATGAAGTCATTACCCTAAAACATATGATCATTTTTGTAATATAATATACTAAAACGATCATTTGTAATATAGAATTGTGTTACTAGACCATTCCAAAATAATGTGTTCCTTACTTTGTCCAGCAAGCGGGAGAGCTTGGTGTCAGGTAATGATTAGCAAATATAACTTTCTGCATTTGACCTGTTCCAAAAAATACCCACATACCAATGTTTTGTATTGTACATTAAGAATCCATTTTGGGTTTTTGTCATTTCCATGTATGCCTGTTTCATTTTTGCTATTATGGGATGTAAAAAAAAACTTTCAAGATCAATATCTCAACATCTCAGAGTGCAGACTGAAAAATACAACTCCAATGTGATTAAAGTCTGCATGAAGTCAAAATTGACAATGATTATTTTGCTAGCTCACATTGTTATTCTTAAGGTGAATAATTAATCCATGTAAGTTAATCCACTGAAAAACATTGTTTGTTTTGATAATCTTCAATCAAAATCTGACCATTTGCTTGCGCATTTGGAATTGGGTCCTACTGTTGACGTCAACCCGAGGGCTTCCATAGTAACTGCATATTATTACTGTCTCTTACCATTAGTTTGCTATGAGGGAATGAGGTGCAAAAGAAAGCCCCGCCCCTACTCATTATTTCATTTTAAGTGGAAGTACGTCAACATATCAAAATAAAACTCGACAACTTCCAGTTCATGCAGACTTTAATATAAAACCTGCCTTAAAGGCAACTCACGTTTGTGAATTGCTCAATTGGATTCAGGTCTGGGGAACGGGCGGGTCAGTCCACAGCATCAATGCCTTCGTCTTGCACGAACTGCTGACACACTCCAGTCACATGATGTCTAGCATTGTCTTGCATTAGGAGGACCCCAGGGCCAACGGCACCGGCATATGGTCTCACAAGGGGTCTGAGGATCTCATCTCGATATCTAATGGCAGTCAGGCTACCTCTGGCGAGCGCATGGAGGGCTGTGCGGCCCTCCAAAGAAATGCCACCCCACACCATTGCCAAACCGGTCATGCTGGAAGATGTTGCAGGCAGCAGAATGTTCCCCATGGCGTCTCCAGACTCTGTCCCACGTGCTCAGTGTGAATCTGCTTTCATCTGTGAAGAGCACAGGGTGCCAGTGGCGAATTTGCCAATCTTGGTGTTCTCTGGCAAATGGCAAACGTCCTGCATGGTGTTGGGCTGTAAGCACAACTCCCGCCTGTGGACGTCGGGCCCTCATACCACCTTGTTTCCCTCCTATGGCCTCCTCCACGTCTCCTGATGTACTGGCCTGTCTCCTGGTAGCATATCGATGCTCTGGACACTACGCTGACGGACACAGCAAACCTTCTTGCCAAAGCTCGCATGATGTGCCATCCTGGATGAGCTGCACTACCTGAGCCACTTGTGTGGGTTGAAGACGCCATCTAATGCTACCACTAGAGTGAAAGTACCACCAGCATTCAAAAGTGACCAAAACATCAGCCAGAAAGCACAGGAACTGAGACGTGGTCTGTGGTCACCACCTGCACTCCACTTCCTTTATTGGGGGTGTCTTGCTAATTGCCTATAATTTCCACCTTTTGTCTATTCCATTTGCACAACAGCATGTGAAATTGATTGTCAATCAGTGTTGCTTCCTAAGTGGGCAGTTTGATTTCACAGAAGTGTGATTGACTTGGAGATACATTGTGTTGTTTAAGTGTTCCCTTTATTTTTTTGAGCAGTGTATATACATGACTATCCCTTTGAATAGCATCAGTGTAGCCTGCTACAATTGGTTAGCATCTTATAGAAACGACTTTGGTTAGATAAGTAACATGGCAAACTGCAATTCATGCAGATTTTAATGCAAGACTTGCCTTATGGGCAATTTACTTGTTTGAACATAATTGATAAAATTTGATTGTTAATAATTATATCTGTTGTTAATTGTTGCCTTTAATACTATAGGAAAGTGCAAGTTATATAGACCCCTATAAATAGTTTCCAGCTTTACACAACCGATTTAAAAAAGTAATATTAATAATAATGGTGGCAATTTATATAAGGTGGCCTTAACTAATATGTACTTACACTGAAACTAATAATTCGTTACAATGTACTTCTTGTGTAAATACAGGTTTTTACATTGTACTTCTGGTTGATTAAATGCCTACATGTAATTACATTGTTGACCATCCCTTACACCTTAACCCACCCTTAAACCTACCCATACCACCAAATCTGTCCCCACCCCTACCCATATCCCACCTCAAGAGCACCAGCAGTCTTCTGCAATACATTATGAACACAAGAAGGACATTGTGCTCATTTTTTGAGGCAAGTAGTTAAGGCCACCTAATATAAAGTGGGACCAAAATAATAATTATATATAAATGACTATTACTTTGAATAGCGTCAGTGTAGCCTGCTACAATTGGTTAGCATCTTTTAGTACAAATAACACCTTTGGTTAGTTATGTAACATGGCAAACTACAGTTACAAAGCTTTCCAAACGCCTGCTTTTATTTTCCACAGACTTTCTGTCTATTCCTTCTTCATCTGTTACTTTTCACTTCGACAAATCTCACCAATTCTAAAACTCATCTCACTTTTTCCTCATCTCTACAGTAATTTTCCTCACATTTTCTCATTCATTCTCTCTTCCCTTCTTGTTTTCTGCATCCAAGTGCTTTTGTGCTCTCTTTCTCGCACCTAAAAGAACCAATAACAGAGTCCTTCCAGGGCTGAGGTTTGCTGGCATTAGCAAGATAGCGCTAATTGTAGAGGTTATATTTAGTGCTGGGTCAGAGCTCGGAGAGAGGACGGGAGCTGATAACGACGGCGAGGCATGAGATGGCTCGTAGATGACCCTGCGCTGTAAAAAAAAAACACAGGTGTGGAGGGCAGGGTTTGTTGTGTCTGATCTCAGCCTGCAGCAGTCTGCTCCGCTTAGACAGAAGAAGAGGTCTGTGAGGGGTTGTTGTGATGTGGGGAAGCGTGCTGTGTGCAGATCTGCCAGAAAACAAGCCATTACAGGCCTCTACTTATCTAGAAGGCTCGATGTGTGTGTGTGTGTGTGTGCTAGGGGTTAGACTAACTGCAACTGCTAGACAGGATGTGACCTGTAAAAACAGGTGTCATACACAGTAGAAGAGACCTTGGACTACAAAAACAGGTTTAAAGGGACTATTTTATAAAATTGAGATTCATACCATCAATTAAAAAGGTAAATAAATAAGCTTTCCATGTATGTATGGTGTGTGAATATAGAATACTATCTGAACTATTTGAACATCTGGAATCTGATGGTTCAAGAAAATAATAAATTGAAGTAAAAAGCAAAAAAAAATTTGACCCAAACAATTTACGTATTTTTGGCTACCAAAAATATACCCGTTCTGATATTTGTGCTCATTTTAATTTTTATAGAAAGAATATTCTGAAAATAAATGAGATATTAAAGAAATAGTTCACCCAAACATTTAAAATGACCCCTTAATTACACTCAAGTCTTCCTGACCTTCTTCTGTCAGACAAACACAATTGGAGTAGTTTTAAAAGTGTATCCTGGTTCTTTCATGCTGTATGAAGGCTGATTAATACTCGACGCCTCCGCTAGTTCGCTTGAGTGCGCATGGCGACTGTGATGTCATTGTGGTGTTTGCTTTTGGCTGGCGGAGTGCACAAAATTTTTTGAGACTTGATTGAACAGTGTGCGTGGCGCCACATTTGATTTGAGTTGAATATGAATCACTATGTAGAGATTTTATCTGAAACAGGTCCGAATGTACGGACAACTTTATGATCCGTCCATGCGTGATCATAGGGAAAACCAGATGACCAACAATTCTTGGCTAGAAATTGCAATAGCCGTGGGAAAGGAGGAAAGTTGTTGTTAAAAAGTTTAGTAAAACTTGAGGGATAAGTTTGTTAAAACCAAAAAGAGAGTCCATGGCAAAAGTGGAGACCCAGGTGGTTTTAATAAACAATTACAGGATATGTTTTTCCACCATTCATAGGTTTAACACTTATGTATATATTACAATTTTGAATTAAAAAAAAATGAATAGCTACAAAACTAACAAACTATTTCTTTGATAACTGGAAAAGAATATTTGAACCTATGGGTTTACATATACTGATGCCCTTTTTTTCTAGGCTTTATTTGTGATAATGGTCAGGAATGTTGGACCATTATTGCCTTGGCATAAGCAGAGGACACAAACTAGCCAGACAGTAATGTGTGAATTGTGGAGTAGGCTAAATCTATAAAAAAAAATTTTTAAAAAACGTCAGTATTTTTTACTTAGTGTACTTTTTTTTGGCTTTTATAATTGGCTTTTTTATTATTTTTTTGGCATAATAAAATATATATTTGTAGAGCAACCCATGTTCTGTTGTCATTAATATTTAACTTTAATAGGCAGAACTGTCCGAGATATGAACAAAAGCAAGTGATGCATCAAAGTTTGATTTTAAAAATCTAGAATGGTTATAAAAATCCTTATAATCATTATAATAAATTATAAAAATAATACAAATAATTAGTTTAAAAGTCTTGAGCGATATTAATGATATGATGTAGTTCCGGAAACTTCCTACTTCTCTGTTTATCCGTCTGACTTTACAGTGGGTTTCTTTTGACCGCCCCCTGTCGTTTTAAAGAATATCACAATGGCGAACACGTCATGTATAAAACCCTCGTAAGTTTCGTGAGGTGCGCACGCAGTCAGCGGAGGTCCGCAACGCAGCGCCAGGCGAAAATATAAATCAGCCTTAACGGTGTTGGATAGTGGCTTTTATTTTGAAGTTTCCAAAAGCACATAAATCCATCGGAAAAAAAACAAACCCATACACCACCAGCATGTCCTGTAAAGCAGATCAATGTGTTTTTATAATAAAAATAGTTACTCTAATTGACGAATGCGTGTGATAGACAACTTCTTGGCTGATCTCTGACTGAACGTATAATGCACGACATAAGATGCGTAAAAAAAAAATGCACACTACCCTACACCTTTAGGGAGCGTTCACATATCACGTCTTTTGCGTCTTCAAGTTCATTCTTTCAAATGAAAAGCGCAAATAGGAAGCTATGCACACGCTGATTTCCAGGCGCACATACAGCATAGCAAGTTAAAAACGTCTCAACTTGTCAGAATTCCACAAGAGCGCCGTGAGTCATGTGGTAATAACCAACCAATCAGCTTCACACTTTGTATGGATTACACACATTTCAGTAATAACAGTAGAATAATTACCTCAGACAAACGCAGAGCAGCCAAACACTGCAGTGCTTTTTAATTTCCTTCATGAATAAAACTTGTATCAGAGTTACAGCAAGGGTTTGTCATTGGTGGATCTGCGGAGATGGTTGCAAATGCCACGGGAGATCAATACAAGAAGCATGATAAAATTAGTGATGGAAGTGTCTCTCGTTTTCCACAGATTTAGACGTGATATGCAAACTGATTCAATTTAAAACTACTCATACTCAAGTCACATACACGGAGGATGGTTGAAATGAGCAATATCACACGAGTAGCAGTGCGATGTGGCTGTATATCAGCACTGGTGGGAGGAGTTACAATATACAGCCACATCGCACTGCTACGAGTGTGATATTGCGTTTATACAACAGTTCGACGACATAATTGTGTATATAAGAAAGAAAATCAAACACGCAGAGTCTAAAAACCCTTTTGTAAGAGGAACTACTTTCTTCCGCCATTCCTTCAAATCTTCAGCTGACGTCAGAACAGCAGAAACCGTTGCTCATTCACTAACGTCACTTTAGAGCTAGTATTTGAATGACTCTCTAGCGTAATGTCTAAAGTGATGACAACAGGTGATTTTGCTCACATTTTAAGATTATAAGGCTGAACGGCATGAAATGCCATCAGTCTACAAGATTTCCCAGTATTTCTCTGCTGCAATCAGGAGATCACAATATTACTATGGTATAAATACAGCACTACAACATACAAAAGAGAGAGATCGACTTAGAAAGTAATTTACCTGTTTAATAATGATTTGATCAGCTGTAGTTTAAAACTTACGCTGGTTTTCTCTTAGCGCTTATTATGCTGTCTGTCGCCATCTTGTGGATAAACATCGTCAACCATCTTTGCTCAATGGCAGGCTACTGGCCGCCGACGCGCTGTCTCTCAGAAATGATAAATATTTAAAATAGGCACTATCCTTATAAATAAACCGCATAGTTGCAATCTAAACAACTACATTCTACATACACACTAAAAAAGCCTCAAATGTACATTATGTTGTCCAACAGCAGCAATATTTGTCAAACTGTAGAGTGTCCTCTGCTTGTCGCTGCATGTGGGCGGAGTAATACACAAGGGTGAAGGGTTAAGAGGCTGGACGAGTGCTGTTACTGGCAGAATATCGCATGGCTATCAAGCCAATTATTCAGGAACCAGACAGAACTGTTGAAACTAAAATACCTAGCTTTAGTATTGTTTGCAAATTTAAAGGCTGCTCATTATATAAAAAGGACTACATTTTATTTACAGAATACTTACAACCTACCAGTTTAGCCTTGACCTAAGAACAACCAAATTACATTTCGCTGAAAACTAGTAGTTACTAACCTCCTAGTGTGATATGTAACAAAACAGTCAAACCTTTTTTTTTGTAATATCTTTTCACTCAAACTGTAATAAAGCTGGCCACTTAATACGATTTTTTGCTTGTGGTCATGAGCGCGTTCGTTTTTCAGCAGCACATTCATTTTTCCTAGGGAATTTGAAAACTTTTTTTCAGTTCAGTCAGTCAAGGTCCATCATGCTAAGAACTTGCTTTATAATAGAAGTGCAGCTCTTATTGAAAGCTACACTGACATTACACAGTCTTTCACAGTAAATACTGTACAGATGCTTGCTTAGGGCTCAAAAGAGCAATAATTTTGATCACATATGTTCCCGAAATGTATGTAACATGTATTTAAGGCGGCACAGTGGCTCAGTGGTTAGCACTGTCGCCTCACAGCAAGAAGGTCGCTGGTTTGAGCCCCGGCTGGGCCAGTTGGCATTTCTGTGTGCAGTTTGCATGTTCTCCCCGTGTTGGCATGGGTTTCCTCCGGGTGCTCCGGTTTCCCCCACAGTCCAAAGACATGCACTATAGGTGAATTGGATTAACTAATTTGGTCGTAGTGTATGAGTGTGAATGTGAGAGTGTATGGGTGTTTCCCAGTATTGGGTTGCGGCTGGAAGGGCATCCACTGCGTAAAACATATGCTGGAATAGTTGGCGGTTCATTCCACTGTGGCAACCCCTGATAAATAAGGGACTAAGCCGAAAAAAAAATGAATGAATGAATGTATGTATGTACACTGCAAAAAAAGGCTTTACCTTCTTAGATTTCTTGTCTTGTTTTTTAGTCCAAATATCCAAAAATTCTAAAATCAAGAAGTATTTTCTAGACAAGCAAAAAATATGGTCTTGTTTTAAGAAATAATAGGTGAAAATTAAGTGAGGTTTTCCTTAAAACAAGCTAAATAATCTTATACAAAATGAAAAATGAAGATTATTTAGCTTGTTTTAAGGAAAACCTCACTTAATTTTTTACCCCATTGGCAGATTATTTTGCTTGCTTTAATTTTGGCATACTATTTTTTTAAAACAATACAATATTTTTTAAAACAAGACAAAAAAAAAACTAAGTAAGAAAAGCATTTTTTGCAGTGTATTTATGTATTAATTTATGTAACACTTATTTGTATTTGAATAAACTAAAATACCTGGCTTTACTTGTATTTAAACATGTATTTATTTAACATAATTTACTATTATTTAAGTGTTGATGATTATATGTGTTGTTAATTGTAGCCTTTGTTATTACAGTAACATGCAAATAATAGGGATCCTTATATTGTTCAGCTTTAAATTTGTATTATTATTATTTTTTTTAAGAAAGTGTAGCTACTTTTCCATAGCATCTTATATTACACATAACTACATTTTTGGTCACACATGTTTCCAGAAATGAATACGTGAGACCGGAAAAATATATGCTTTCTATTTTCATTTCTCTACAAAATTAGCCTCAATGTCAGTGTGAGATTGCTGATATCATGCACAAATTGACTCACTTATAAAGGGGAAAACATGCATTCACATGTATTCAACTACAGCACAAACAGTTCAAGGACTAATCAGACCATATGCCTTCAGCTTTCAGTGGTAAAATTGGAATATTACAAGCTACAATAATACTTTTGTGTCGACATAAAACAAAAATAATGACATTATTCAACTGTTTCTTCTCCTCAGTGTCAGTATATTGTGCACGTTCACAAGAACACTAACGCTTGGTCAAACGTGCTCTCAGATTTCCTCTAAAACATCTTCATTTCTGCTCAGAAGATGAACAAACGTCTCAGGGGTTTGGAACGACAATTGGCCATGAAAGAGAACTCTATATATTTATACTTTAGTACTTGCACAGTTTTCTCTATGTTCAAATCGTGATCTAATATCTGATGTTTTACTTGGTAAATGCACATTTACCTGCTTCAGCAACTGTTCCCTTTCAATGGCAAGTGCTAAAAACATGGTACTCTCGAACTACATGCGTGTGAACTAATGCTCTTTTTCTCCACAGTGCTGCAGTGTTGAATGTGTAGTGTGTGTGTGAATCTGACTCATCTCCTTTTGATTAAAAAATGACACACACACGCACGCACGCACACACACACACACACACAGACGTCTTCCTGTATCCCGGTGGGGACTCTCAGAGACCTAATGATGTTTCTACTACACAAACCATTCTATCTCCGCATCCCAACCCTACCCATAAACCCAACCCTTTGACTTTGAAACACTCCAGTGTGCCTGTATCTGTGGTTACACCCAGTAAACAGCAGTGAGTTGGGTGAACTGATGACCTTCACGGCCAATCACAGTCATTTCTGTTGAGCACGTGAGCACAACGGCAAATCAGTGCCGTTTAAGAACGTGCTCTGTAGCGCTCAAATGTTAGCGGGAAATGGACGTTTTTAAAACTTCAGTATCGATTGGTACCGAATTCCAGTATCGTGACAACCCTAGTACACACAAACACACACTTGTTCAGCTATCTTTATGGGGACTTCTACCATTTGGCCCCCACAATGTAAGGAATACAAGGTAAAAACAGGAAAAAAACTGGATATATATATTTTTTAAATACTCAATTATGTTTCATTTATGAGTCATTTTCCTCAAAGAGACTAAAAAAATGTCCCCAGAAGGTCCAAATTTAAGGTATTACAATATTTGCAGAGACATTTGGTCCCCACAATGTAAAGAATACAAGTTACACACAATACGCACACACTTGTACAGCTATTTTTATGGGGACTTCTAACATTTGGTCCCCACAATGTAAGGAATATAAGGTACACACACACACACACACATACACACACGCATACGCACACACACACACACAGCTGTCTTTACAGGGACTTTTAACAGGCATAATGATATTTATATCAAAGTGTACATTCTATCCCCCTACTTCAACTCTCGCAAGAGAAAATCTACTTTTATATATTTTCAAAATACTCCATTTTGTGTGACTTATGAGCCGTTTTCCATGTAGAGACTAAAAAAAAGGTGCCCAGTAGGTCCAAATTTTACAGTATTACAATATTTACGGGGACAATTACGTCCAGCTTCTTCAGCCTCCAGCGCCTAGACTGCAGCTCTGAACAGGAAGTTTGGCCAGATGAAAAATGGTCGTGCCTAACAGAGCCTAGTTTCTCTCAAGATTTTTTTTTTTTCCCTTTACTTCGTCAATTGGTGAAGTTTTTTTTTCTCGCCACTGTCGCCACTGGCTTGCTCGGATTGGGACTTGTGGAGCTGTGCTTCGGTGGATTTGCTCTGCGGTGTTTGAACTTTCAGCAGTGAAATTTAGACCACACTGAAAATTTCACCAACTCTGAAATCTGGACTTTACTAGAAACTTTGTTAAGCTGCTTTGACACAATCTACATTGTGAAAAGCGCTATATAAATAAACTTGACTTGACTTGACATTTGGTCCCCACAATGTAAGAAATACAAGGTAAACACAATACGCACACACACCTGTACAGCTATCTTTATAGTGACTTCTAACAGATATAATGTTTTTTACACTGTACAAACTGTACATTCTATCCCCCTACTCCAACCCTCACAGCAAACAATCTGTTTTTTTATATTTTCAAAACAGTAATTTTTGTGTTTTCCTCATAGGGACCAAAAAAAAAAGTCCCCAGAAGGTCTAAATTTACAGTATTACAATATTTGCAGGGACATTTGGTCCCCACAATGTAAGGAATCCAAGGTATACACAAACACACACGCGAACAGCTATCTTTATAGGGACATCCAACAGATATAAGGATTTTTATACTGCACAAACTGTACATTCTATCCCCCTACTCCAACCCTCACCGAAAACAATCTGCTTATATATATTTTTAAAATACTCCATTTTGTGTTTTCTTTATAGGGACCAAAAAAGAATGTCCCCAGAAGGTCCAAATTTACGATTTTACAATATTTGTGGGGACATTTGCTCTCCACAAAGTAAGAAATACAAGGTACACACAAACACACACGCATGTACACAAACACACACTTGTACAGCTATCTTTATGGGAACTTCTAACAGACCTAATGCTTTTTATACTGCACAAACTGTACATTCTATCTCCCCACTCCAACCTTCACAGGAAACAATCATTTGAAAAAAACAAATATTTTCAAAATTCTCAATTTTGTGTGAAGTTTTTCACAATGGGACCAAAAAAATGTCCACAGAACGTCCATATGTACAGAATATCATTGTATAAATAATATTGTATATGTACAATGTAAGGAATGCAAGGTAGGTACGCACACACACCTCAATGTCTATCTTACCCCAGTGTGTGACAAAATCCGGCATGTGTGTGTTCAAAACTGTCAACATAAGTAAGGCTATAGGAATCCATTACTCAATAATTCAGCACAGGGAACTAAAAAGCATTAGGGTGAGAGTGCATATTCACACGGCAGGATGGGAGAAAGAGAAAAACACACACACACACACACACACACACACACACACACACACACACACACACACACACACACACAC
>CAIGQV010019270.1:5315487-5340434 GCA_903798115.1 Danio jaintianensis
CACACACACACACACACACACACACACACACACACACACACACACACTTGCATGAGCACAAACAGAAAGACAACAGAGAGCAACTTTGTGTGCATATGAGAAAATGAGCAAGAGGCTGCGCAGCATCTAGATGAATATCATCTGTTTTTTTTGTTTTTTTAGATGCTCTGGCCTGGACGCTGGGTGATGTGAGGGGCTGGAAGGGTGGGACACTAAGTAGATGCGGGCCACAGGGCGCCACACAAGAGGCCGTGCTGATAAAAGCAGCAGTATCTGGTGGAAGAAGAAAAAAAAGGCAGCTGAATGCCCTCCCCCTCCATCAGAGTCACACAGCCGAGTCAGACAGCCAGATGAGAGCAATAAGGGTCTGGTAATGGAATGAAAACACTCCAAACCAAAACAAGGGCAGCTCTCTGAATGCAGGCCCCTTTTCATGTGCGTGGCAGTGTCTGGGTGAAAAAGACTGTGTGGGTTTGTGTTTTTGTGCTTCAGAGGCAGGCTAGAAAGCGCAGGGCCGATATATCAAAGCGAGTGACGTTCAGATGCACTGCACCTTGCTGGTAGAACGGTCGGAGGTCCGTGCCCTTCTGTCCAATCAGATTGCCAAGGAGAGCCACGGCGTTCTGCATCGTGCTTCCGACTGAGTTGCTCTGGTGCTCCTGGAGGACAAAAGAAAATGGTGATATTAAAATCAAAAAAAATTTCGGAATAAAATGTGACCTTAGATCACAAAACGTACGTCATACGTACACAGTTGAAGTCAAAATATATATATTTTTTCTTTTTCAAACATTTCCCAAAGAATGTTTAACAGAGCAAGGAATTCTTCACAGTATTTTCTACAATATTTTTTCTTCTGGAGAAAGTCTGATTTGTTTTATTTCAGCTAGAGTAAAGGGGGTATTTCATTTTTTTAAGAATCATTTTAAAGTCAATATTATTTCGGCCCCTTTCCCTTTTTCCCCACGTAAGTGCATGCCCTGCTTGTTTTAAAGTGAACACATTTGTAAATAAACAGTGGGCAGATTCACAGTGTACACTCATTTGAATGTTTTGTGTTTTCAGAAATGTGTGGTTTCAGCTGTGGAAATTACAGTTGGTTGATTTAAAATTGCACGTGAACGGCAGTCAACTACTGTATGCTGTTCAGTGTTGGGCACGTTCCTTTAAAAGAGAAATTAGTTATAGTTACTAGTTACTTCTCACAAATAGTAACTGAGTTAGTAACTGAGTTACATAATTATAAAAGTAACTAATTATCAGGGAAATTAAGTATTGCGTTACTTTAAAAAAATCTAATTTGTCAAATGACTATAAAATAAATATAAAACATTGTACACTAATCTACACTATTTTAATGGTGTTGTGGGACAATGTGAGAGACAACGGCAGCATGTCCTCAACTATATATCTAGATATTCTTTTGTTTAATTCTGTCTGAGTAATAAGTGTTTGCGGTGGATAAAAATAAAAAAGTTTTATTTGCTTTGACGTTGTGGCTTCGTCTCCTCCTTTGGTAGCAGAGCTCACGTTACTCATTTTGTGGCGGCGTGTAAGGACGTGAGGTGCTTCATTATATTAGAATTACTTGTCACCGATGCAGAGAGACTCTTTTTTCCTGGGCATAAGTTGCACGAGACATAAACATTCTTGCCTTTCACTTCAACGAGGGAAAAGTAGTGCTTATATTTCCAGTTTGCAAACGCTACCTTTGAACTTGTTGGATTTGCCATCGTTCTGACTCCTGGACTCCTGGTCTTTGGTGTGTGCGACTGACTGTGCGTGTGCTTGTGTGAACACCCACCCTACTTTGCCTCTGATTGGCAAATAGGGTTGGGTATCGTTTGGGGTGATTTCGATACCAGTGCTAAATCGATACTTTTAAAACAGTATAGGTGCCAAAACGGTGCCTGAACCGATACTTTTGAGCCACAAAATTATGCTGGATGACTCTAGAAAAATCTTTTATTTGACAAAAAGTAAATATTTTAATCATTTTAATTGTACAATATAATTAAAGTTTAAAGTATACATCAATTCATATTTTATATATTTGAATTGTATTAATATGTTTCTTTTGATCATTTGTTTGTTAGCATGAATTTAAGATTTGTATTATGCAATTAACTTTACATTAGCTTACTGCTAACCTGTGGAAAGGCGGTCATCAAAATCAGTGAGCACCTTTTTTCTAGGGTTGGGGCTTGTGACTACGTTTACATGGACATCAGTAATCTAATGATTTGCCTTAATCTGAATAAGACAATAATATGATTAAGGTGTTTACATGAGTTGCTTTTTAATGTTCCTTTCATGAGCCCGTGTTACTTGTTATAGCACATAGATTGATTAACGTCATTGCGTCACCAGGCTATCCACGTTTCCTCCCGAGTTTCATGTAATTTCGGGTCAGCAACATAGTTCATGCCCCGTGACAAACTGAGGTATTTTTATGAGAATATAGACTGGAAGAGTGTTGTTTTAATAGAATTTTATACCGCACACCGAATGGAAAGAAAAAACCTCCGTATGTCGTGACGCGGGTGACTGTGGTCCTTTAAGGTAATCAAAAATCGCTGTTTACATGCTAGACTCTTAATCAGAGTACTGTCTTAATCATATTAAAATCGGAGTATTGGTGTCCATGTAAACGTACTCAGTGAAAGTGGCAGATGATGTCGCAAGCTGTCAAAGCCAGTGCATTCCTCTGCCTTCAATGTGGCCTCAAATGTTTCATTACATTTGACATGTTTCCCCCCTTACACGCAACTTTTGTAAAGCATCTGCTTCGCGTTGCTGTGTTAGAATCCTTGCTTGTAAAATATATCCATACTTTAGAACGCTTAGTTTAAGCAAATTTGATGAAAGCGATCATGCGTGTCTTTGGCTTGCCATACTGAAGGGAATCGCCCACCGGATGCACTGTACTGTGTGCGTTCCTCAAGCAACAAGGATAAATGCTGACGGTGTCCCTATCCCTCAAAGTTGTTTAACATTAAATGTTTAGAGATGGTGTGACACAACGCATACCTATCTGTGCCTTTGATGTACCCCTTGATGCTTCTTACGTCCTTGTTGCAGCACCAGTGGCACCGAAGTTAGGCACCGAAATTTATATGCTGATTCGGTCCGGTGCAAACCGGTTACAAAGGTACCCAACCCTATTGGCAAACGATGGTAATGTACTCTATCTAAGCCAATCATCACGTTTTCAGTTACACCATGTTCACAGACACACCAATCATCATCAGTGGTTGGTTATGTGTCCCGCCCCAGCCCCGAACACACACACACAAAACACACCCCAGAGAAAGAGAAGTCCTATGGCTGAGGGAGACGCTGCTCACATGAAAACCTCTTCAGTGTTCTCAATTATAGTAATGTGCATTTTATTGTCAGTAACGGTAATAGCGTTGTAACGGGTGAAACAGTAGTTCATTTGATTACTCGTTACTGAATAAAGTAACGCTTTTAGTACCACCGTTTATTTATAGCGCCGTTATTCCATCACAGATGCTGTTACACAAATGAGTGGTCTAATTAACCCAGCACATATCTTATTTTAGTTGCATATGTGCACCGTTGATATGTATCTCTGTATGTTTATTTATGCCACAATATTCAATGGCATATGTGTGCAATAAAGACAGATGTATTTACAGTATCTCATTTAAAGACAGACTCTCAAACCTGCTTGCTGGAATATATTTTGATGTAATCATTCTGTACAGTCACACAGTCTGTTAGGAGCTATAAATACTATTAAAGTGTGAGGTTTAACTTTAGCTCATCGCAAGATGCGCATACAAACATTTGCACAACTGCTGCAGATATGAGCCGCTGATAACTATATGCTGTTATACTACAGTTTTTGCTCAAGTCAAGTCATAAGCTTACAGTGTATTTGTGATTTGTTGCTCTTATGCTGCATTTACACCAAATGTGAAGAGAATAGAGTACACTGTAAAAAATGCTGGGTTCCACACAATCGGTTTGTGTTGGGACAACCTGAAGGAATTAAGTTAGTTTATTAGTTTTTACACATTTAAGTGGATTGGACATAAAACAATTAAGTTGTCCCCCGAAAAACTCAATAATTGTGTTGTTCAGCTCAATTTAAATGAATAGTTTGAACAAACAGCAAAGGTAGGATGTGTATGCAGGATGTGAAAATATTTTTTAAAATATAAATATTTTAAAAAATATTAAATAAGTTGAATTTTTTTCAATTCGTGATTGAGGTGAATTCTGCACATTTATGACAATCATGTCGGGCTATTCACATCTTTTGTGCCACCCGGTTGAAATTTGCCTCTATTCACTCATTTGCATTGACTTTGTATGTAATCTTCTCACACAAATACTACTAATAATAATAATTAAATACGAACAAATTTGCATTTGGTGTTAACCCCGCATTAGCTTTCATAAAAAAACAAATAAATAAAATGAATGTGAAATAAATCCCAATGTGAAAACTACGATATTAACACAAACACATGCAGTGGTGAATCTGTAAATTCAAAGTCTCATTTAAACCTGAAAATAAACATAAAATAAAAACTTAATGAGAGAAAATGGCTCCAGAAATATGATCTATTCAGATCAATTATTATGATAATACTATGAACAACAGGGCTCAACAATAAGGACAGACCGATGGCCCAGGGCCAGAGTGAGAGACCCCCGGGACAGTAGACAGGATCGTCTCTGGCAAAATCAGGCCAGTGCTGCCTTATCACTAAAGTTTAATTTGCCTGTGACCATTCGTCAATTAAGTGCAAAAACAGTTAGAGAAACAGGATGTGTTTTAAGCCTTTAAATGCTACCTTCTCTGTGATGTCGTAAACACCACATTGCTTTTCGGTTCCTCTTATCTGATTGGATGTTGTGAGCACGTTATTTTTTTCCATAACCTGGTAACAACCAGTACAGCAAAGAGACGGCAACATGGCGGCAACATCAAATTATGAGGCTAAAAGAAAACGTCTGTTTCTAACGTCTTGAAGGAGACATTTACATCGGTACAACACAACAAAAAAAAAAGTTATGTTTTGCACATTTTGCCGTCAGTTTGGGAAGTCAGCCACCTTTTGTTACATAATTTAGAACTGCAATAAAATACCTGCACATGTTCCATACTGCTCTTTTTTGTTTGCATACGACTTTGAATTTTGCTCATTATACATTTCTTAACATTTTTTTAATATTTAAATTCTAGATTCACAGACGTTTTTTTTGATACATTATTTTAAATTATTTATTTTAATTTTTTTTGTGCAGCCAGTGAAAATTTTGCCAGGGAAAGCAAAAGTCTGAACCACTGGACCGATCGGGCCAGTAGAAAAAAATCCTTAGCGTGCCCTGAGCAAGCTTTTAAATAATCGTGTTATGAAGTAAAATAGAAAGTCCAAAAATGCGCATTAATTTTTTATATATGTAATATGTATATAATATGTATATGTATATTTACAGTATGTTTGAAAAGCTCTACCAGATTCACCATGATGTTTTAAGTCAGTTGTATGTCATGTGAGTTGAAATGACATGTTGTCATATTGTCATCACCATTATTTCAACAAAACTATGCAGCACATCAGTTTTCATCAGTAATTTTGCCATTTCACTCCATAAATAACTCTCCTTAACCAAAGTAAAATCCCTATAACACAAGCCTTAAATCCAAAAGCATAATGCACCTCCAGTAAGGCAAAACTGCCTTTCTAACAGCAACAGGAAAAAGTGCGGATCATCAATTTGGCTTTGGCGAAGCTGTTTTTGACGAGTGTAGAGTATAAACGTAAGCTGAGAGGGAAGAGGTGTTGTCAGACAGAGAGAGCCAAGGCTCTGCCCTTCTTATCTCTCCCCCAGGCTGGACACCCGAGGCTGGGTGAGGCCAACAGGGGGAGCCGGGTAAGGCTGGAGGTGTCAGGACGGTGTTGTCTGGGTCTTTCCACTCTCGGGTCAAAGGCACCGTCTAATCCTGCAGCGAGCTCAGGTCCAGGGGCCGATTAAAAACATGATAAACAGACAGAGAGGAGCCAGAAGAAGGAGGAAAGAAACAGAAAAAAAATCGATGGGGGTTTTAATTAGAGGTCTGAGTGAGGCTTGGGAGGGAAAGAGAGAGAGAAAGATAAAGAGAGGGAGAGAGGGGTCTGGCCGACTCCACTGGCTGACAGACAGATAGAGAGAAGGGTATGGCTGTCTCTGGGGAATCTCACAGCCCCTCCACAGGCTGTGCAAGAATTTTCAAGGCCTGGAATCATTACTTTTTCCGCTTTATTTCCGCACGGAGCCTCGGGAGAGGTGGAGTGGTGGGGTCGTGCATTCATCAGGAACCTTCAGTCCATACATAAATATAGCACACACACACTCAAACTGCAGGAGAGACAATGAGGAAGCTTTTAATATTGGGCCAGTGCTGAAAATGGCTTGTTTAACAAAAGCAGCGTCACAGGTTATGTCTGCACTCAATTGGATACATCGGAAAATGTTGGACTTCCTTCCACATTGAGGCAAAGCTGATAACTTAAAAAAATATGTAGTTGTCATACTGTCATAATGAAGTCATGCATTTCTAGTCATTTCTAGGGATTTACACCCATAGAGCTATAGCTATACTGACATTAAAGGCCACCTATTATGCCCCTTTTCTACAATATGTAAAATAAGTGTGATGTCCCTAGAGTGTGTATGTGAAGTTTTAAGTTCCCAAAATAATGTTTTATAACTCTTTGAAACTGCCCCTTTTAGGCTTTGATCCGATTTGTGCTGTTTTGGTGACTGTCGCTTTAAATTTAAATGAGATTGGGCTCTTTTCAAAAGAGGGCGGAGCTGCCAATGCCTATGCGTCATAGTGGCAGATTCAAACAGGACTAACCCTATCTCTTTAAAAAACTGAAAATGCAAAAAAAGAAATACAAAGTAGTCTATGGAGGCTATGGTATTCGTTTGTGCATCTAAAACTCCACATTTATAATCTCTTAGTCGCTGACATTATCTTCAACAGGTGAAAACTCTGATGGCGGACGGCTGCTTCTCACTCAAAGCTGTCTATGCTAATGAGGGAGAGATTGTCACAAATGGGCGTAACTTTCTCCCTCTGATGACACGTACAAAGGGAGAATTATAATCATAGAATCATAATTTGTTCTGCAGGCTGTTTTTATGAAGTGTGATAATAATTTTTTTTATTATTATTATTATTTTTTTACCATTAGAGGCCAGCTATATTAGTACACTGTTGCCACACAACTGTTTAAACCTTATAAAAGTGATCTTTGCATAATAGGTTCCCTTTAATCTTGGCCTCAGATGCACACAAAATGAGAGTTTATAAGTGATAATCTAATTGGTTGAATTACAGGGGTGGGAGAAAAAAAGTATTCATTGATGTATCGTGATTGTTTCTCGCTGTGCACAAGGTGATATATAAACCATTTTATTCAGGTTTAACAACCAATGTCTTAACATTGTAATCATTGAAACGCACGTTAATAAATAAACTGCAATTCAACATATGACATCTGTATATTAATGGGCAACACGGTGGCTCAGCACTGTCACCTCACACCAAGAAGGTCGCTGGTTCGAGTCCCGGATGGGTCAGTTGGCATTTCTGTGTGGAGTTTGCATGTTCTCCCCGTGTTGGCGTGGGTTTCCTCCGGGTGCTCCGGTTTCCCCCACAGTCCAAAGACATGCGGTATAGGTGAACTGAATAAACTAAATTAGCCATAGTGTATGTGTGTGAATTAGTGTCTATGGGTGTTTCCCAGTGCTGGGTCGCAGCTGGAAGGGCATCCGCTGTGTAAAACATATGCTGGATAAGTTGGCTGTTCATTCCGCTGTGGCGACCCCTGATGAATAAATTATCTCATACTTTAATATTTATTAACTAATAAATAATAATGTTAAACATCTAAAGTGACTTGTCAATCCATTAATGAAAGTTATTATAAAAGTCTTACCCATATTTAGCATTTTTAATAGATTTATTCAATTATTAAGTCTCACAGGAGCTAATAGGACAGCAAAACCTTCATAACTGACCTTGTCAATATTTGAAACTTCAAATTATTATTTATTATTATTATGACCGTGATTCATACTGACACGTTACAAAATCACTGAAAGACCACCTTAATTAATCCAGTAGGTTAACATTAAATAGACATTTACATTTACTTTTCAGTTTATTTAATATTCAATATTTCATGCTCATTTCACAGATTAATCAACCTTGACAAACGACAAATGATTTTTCAGATTCTCCTGTTAGCATACACCATATTAAAGAGGACATATTGAGAACACTGTCTTATACTTCTATCTATCACTACCTAAAAAAAAAAACAGCTTCCTTCTTTTATTTCTGCTCTTTAGAGTGACAAGAACAGCTAAAAGCTTTCAGTGCACTTTTCTTCCTCAGAAAGTGTGTCTGTGAGCACATCTAGGCTCTCAAGAACATTAATGCTTTCTTTTTCCTCCACGATCTATACTGACAGGTCATATTCAACAGAAAGGCTTGGCGGTATAAACAGGGAGGCGAGCAGAGTTGGAGTAATTCATTAAAGTTTCCCCTCAATGATACTATACAAACTGTAAAATCCAACCTGAAAAGGTACGTTTCTTTCTTTAAATGGTTCAAGGCTGGCCTCATTTTTAAGAGACTGTAGTATCAGAGGCCTTCATACATCTGTTTAAATAAACTCTGGGCTTTATAGTTCATTTAAGTACAGTTCAATCCTTATTATACCTTATATAGCTACAAGGGTGCAAACTTGTCAGTGGTGAAAAAGGTTTCAGAATACATACTGTATGTGTGTGTGTGTGTGTGTGTGTGTTGTCAAAAGACTATACATTCTTATGTTTAACCAACCATTATCTACATTTAGTTTTCTTATCAGACAACTTTGTGAAACATTAATGATAATTATTGCTACTACTGATAACCTGCTTCTGCTTCTGAATAATCATGCTGTCTGTGTTTAATTTGAATTGATGTTGAAATGCAGATGTTAATACATGAGTGCTGGCCTTAGAAGTGCTGGTGTTTCCACCCAACAAATTAACAATAAATAAGAAACTCACAATAAATAATATGATTTACACTAGGGTTTCAGCATCAATATCGCAATGTGTAAATCTGCAATTGCAGGATCAGCAATGTCAAGTTGGGATTATAGTTGATCAGCACCACACTGATTTTTTCTGGGTCATCGCAAAGTTTAACCCTAAAATAGAGTGAATGATTTTGATTTGGATGTGTTTTTAAGTCCTACGACTGTATAAGATTTAAGCAAACTTAAACCAAGAGGTTATAAATGTATGTAAACCAAAATTGATTGTATTTAGTTATTTATATAATGAAGACTCTACATTAAAGTCCGCATGAACCAGAAGCTGCGACTGTTTTTTTTTTCTAGAGAAACGAAATATTAAATGAGAAAACAGTGGGCGTGGCTTGTTTTATCTACTGCGAGCGGATTGGATGTAGTATGGCATTTCATTCAGAAAGAGTGGGAAACGGGTTTTAGAGGAGTTATTACAACCTAACAGACACCTCCTCCTCAGCATTTCTGTTTGTTGTCAAAACTGATAGTTTGAGGGGCGTGGTTAAGTATGTTAGTCACGCCCAATACCTCAGACTGACATAATCTAAGAATCTAACCCAGATTTTTTTCAGATTTTAATTTTAGGTTACAAGGGCAAACTAATTTTCCTTTCTTAATGTCATGCACAGATGAATTGTTCACCACAAAACTAGCAATATGAGCTAACAAAATCATATATGGTTAGTTTTGATTTTATTTGTACTTTAATACAGTGATATTTTATATATTATTACTGAATTTCTGTACATTGATACTGTTCGATTCCACAGAAAACCTTTAAATTAATTTGTATCTGTTCAATTGTATTGCATTTTACACAAATGCTCCTCTTCAAAATAATCCCAATCAATGTAAAATTATGAATTCATTCGAAATAAAGATGTAAGTCATCTTGTGAAACTATATTCATATCGCAATATATATCGCAGACAAACTAAATACCGCAAAGTCAGTTTTTGTCCAATATCGTGCAGCACTAATTTATATGTAGTGCAGTTCTCCATGTATGTGAGACACTCTCGCGTTTTCGGTTTTAAACTTGTGTACCCTTTTGATCACCCCCCCAAAATCTACTGTTATGAGTAGTTGTATTGTGTTTAGTGTCTCTTTCTCTCTCTCTTGATCTTTTCTTGCTCTCTTTTTCTCTCGCTGTCTTAATGATTCGCAGGTGCAGTGGATTACGGCCATATTTAAATCGCAATGCACATAAATAACATAATTTCAAAAGAAAATGGTGAATTTCGCAGAACGTTGACAAGTTTACATCTCAGGTTCATTGCATACTTGGTCCAATTTTTTCGGAGGTAAAAAAATAAATATTACATTTTTATTGCAGCAGTCATAAAAAATTAAAATCAGGTTCGATTTTTTAGATTTTTTTGTCTCCAAAGCAAACATTTTCAAGAGGTGTTTTGACAATTCAGAGCCACTGTAAGTGAAAGGCAAAATCTAGAATGGCGTAATCTAGAAAGCATAATATAAATCAATCCACTTCGTCTTGTAGCACAGAGAATTTTATGAAATTCTATAAAAAGTGCGGGAAATGTTGAGAGTCACTGCTGTAGCCTATTTTATGTTGATTTCAATGCCTACATACAATGCACACTGCACACTATTTTCATGCCACTGTTTATGGCATGTGCATGTGTTTTCCATACCTCTGACATACTGCCAATGTCTGTTCAGGATCATTTAAATTCAGTGGACACAATAGTTCCTCTTTTTTCCTTTTTTTTTTAAAGAGTTGAACACAAGCATCTCTGCATTTTAAATTGCTTCTGATTCATTAATACACATCAGACTGAGTGTGCAGCAATTTTTTTTGGTTAACGAATATGAAAAACGCATATGGAAATTTCATACTCAGTGTGCAACGACCTTAGGAGACCACTTGGAAATGATTTAAAATTATTTATAGCTATGTGTTTTTTTTGTAAATTGTAATTTTTGTAAAGTGCTGATGACATTTCTTCTAAATTTCATATAAAAGTATTGTAATTCAGAGCACACAATGACAAACATATAAAAGATATCAAGGTTTCAGATGTGTTTATTCACATTAAAGGTTATTGCACACTGAATCCAAATTTTTTGTCCGTAATTTTTGCACGTTAAAAAATAAATTCGACCTCACGTTGTATGAATCGTATTGACACACTGCCTCCGAAACTTTCATCTGTCATAAAAAAAATTCAAACCGGGTTAGATTTTTTCCGTTTTTCGCATCTGAAAAAGCACTTTGAGAGGTGTTTTGACAGTTCAGAGCCACTGTACAAGTGAAAAGCTAAATACAGAATACAGTCATTTGAGCTACAGATAACAAACACAGTGCATAACATAAATGTGGAGGACAGTTGAGAACCCGTGACTGGATTCAGTGACTGGCGCACCACTGCCCAGCTGCTGTCTGGTGTGTGTCCATACATTTGACGTACTGCCCATGGACATTATAATAGACAGCATGGTCCGCTTTTGGTCCATTGCTTCAACACGTCTCTGCTCAGGATTTGTTTACGTATGTGAATGTGTGAAGTATGGAGTGTGAAGAAAGAAGAACAAAGTATCACTGCTTGAACTGACTACAAAATGTTTTGCGTTTTTTCGTAATGGATTAATTAATACGCATTGGATTGGAGTGTGCAAGGTTTGTATACGTGATGAATTTTTCGCATTTGAATATGAAAAAAAAAACGCATACGAAAATTTTAGACAACACAATGGCATTTTTTACTTCAGAAGAATTACGAAATCAATATTTGATGCAATAACCCTGATTTTCAATCACAACAAAAACATTTGATATTTAACCCAATTGTCATTTTCTGGGGAAAATAAGCTCTAAATTACACTATTTTTATTTGAAATTTGGAAGATATGATATCAGACCTTTATACGTCTAAACAAATAATACTATTTTACTCAGACACATATTCTCTCTGGCCAGAGAGAGTAGATCCAGAGAAACCGAATATTCTTCTCAAGCAGTCTCATGATTTGCTTCCCATATATGTATACAGTATCTATTTAAAATGTAATATATACAGGGTTCATACACATTTTTACTACTAAAATTCCAAGACTTTTCCATGATTTTTCCAAGACTTTCAAGTAAATTTTCATGACCTAATGTTTCATGCAATGTCTACATATACATGGTAAAATAAAAACAATGCATGTTCAAATTTATTACAGCACATCGTAAAACACGCAACAATCTATTTAGTTTCAATTTATATTTATATCTATGTAAAATTGATTTAGATGATGCTTACACCGCACTAATAATGTGAGAGTATGTGATTGACCAAGGACAGAAACGAAGTAAAGACAACTAAACCTATATTCAAGAATACAGACATCTGTTTTCCATGACTTTTCCAAAACTTTGTGGGCTTTTCTGTTTTTCCAAAACTTTTCCAGGCCTGGAAAATGCCATGTCAAAATTCCATGACTTTTCCAGGTTTTCCATGACCGTATGAACCCTGTATATAAAATAGTTTTGGTCCTTGATTCTGATTGGTTAAATGTTCGAAGCTATTTTATAATAAACTATACAAATATAACTGTGACTGTGACATATACCTGAAACAATTCCGCTATCAGTAATGAGTCAAAAAAGTAAAGTTTAATTGCATTGTTTTAGTTTGTGAAAACTTGCCATGTATATGAAATAACAATAAGTTTTATAAAAGCAACAAACCCCATGAAGCCGTGATTTACAGTGAATTTATAATAAATATATAATTTCTCTTTGTATGTAATCTACTTAGTATTCGCAACAAGTAGATTAAATACAAAGTCAATGTAAATGCACAAATATAAGCAAATTTCAGCTGGGTGGTGCGAATGACACTGGATATATAGCGCATCTGCCCCGAACATGCAACATTTGACTCAATTGTGTTTTCCAAGCAAGTTCAAATAATTAAACTTAAATGGAAAATTTGCTTGAAGGGAAAAACATCCTGTGAGTAAACTAGAGCTAGTGAACCTGTGCTTACACAGCAGCTTACAGGGGATTTAACTTGACTACTAATACCTAACTACCAAGTATTTTTTCCTAACTATGCCCCTTTGCTGTTCTAAATACACTGTGAACCATGACTTCTTTAGGGTTATTGCTTTATTCAAGTTCCCATGAAGTGCTTTGAAATGTGCATTTTTTTTATTCGAGGTTTGACCTAATCTCAACAAAAAAACGAAGAGAGGGCGGGACGTATAGTAGCTCCTCCCCTTTTTAAAAAACAGCCAATAGCATGTTGTTTTATCATAGCTCTGCCAGCGAGAGTGGTTGAGCTGAAGCATCAAATAAAAGCAAATGACAAGCGTCTTGAAAGGGGCGGGGCATGTCAGATACTAGAGAGCATTTGATTGGTTAAAATTTGATTAGAAACTGAAGTATGAGGTGATGTGAAAAAAAAAATGTTGATCCATTTAGGTGGAAGTGACAAACTACAAGCTTTACCTGTTTATATCAGTTTTATATCTTCTAAACACAAATTTTGTCATTGCTTTGTGGCACACTAGCTTATAGATATCCTTGAAGTCTAAAATACTGATACTAACATCTAAATAACGTTATTTTTATTTCACTAGACCTTTAAAATTCACTGAAATATCAGTTATTTCAATTGAACAATATTACTGTTTGTTATATCTTACTTTTGGTTTTACATTTTTATAAAAAGATGCAGACTTGGTCATCAAAAGAAATATATATATTTCAAACTTTGTCCAATAATGTATCTCTCTGGCTGACACATGAGCTGTATAACTGCAAACTGATTCCTAGCCTAATCTCAGTAGAGCTGAATGAGCTGGATAAACGTTAAACAACTCAGCCTTTGTCATCAGTATTAGTCTCTTCTTTTTTTTTTCGTTGTTGAAAGTTTCGACCAATAAGGTGCTTTGGGATTTGGGGATACAGCGAGAAGATTTGCCTCAGCACATTAACACAATTCAAATGTTCAGTAAGCGGTAATCCTTTGGCTTGTTCCAGCAAACAGGCCCAAAGCTCAGTGCGGAGGGCAGATTGTGAGCTAGAAGGGCAGCGGTATTGAGGGATTGGGATTAAAGGGGGATGTGAGGCTGCAGCGAACGTCTCTTATGGATCGCTAGTTTGCTGAGATGGCCAAAGAAGTCAGACGAACCCTTCTCTCTCTGCTGGTTCATTAGCGATCTCTAGTTCATTAGAGTCCTCCGCCAGCTTCCTTTCATGTCCTCTCGGGGCTCATGAGGATGAATGACCACATCTGAATTAAACCGAGACTCAGGGGCTGCACTCTTAAAACAAGCTCAGTCTGGCCTACGAAAATAGATTCAGAAACAGGTGATTAGCTTAATTGATAAAACAAAAAAAGAAGGTACAATCTTTGCTTCCGATGGGTCAAAATGCCACGTTCCGAATTTTCAAGTGAGGTACAGAAATTGCTCCGATTTTAAAAAAGAACGGGTGGTTTGGACTATTTTTTCAATTTTAATTTATTAGTGCATTCAAACTTGAAATAACTAAAGTCTACATTAAGCAGAAGTTGCTGAATCTTTTATTTTAGTATGTTAATGTGGCCTTCTTTTTGTGCATTATTCCCTCATAGCAAACTAAAAAGTGTGCTTCACACAGGTGAGTGGGCTTGACAAACCACCTGTAGAAACACTCTTCATTCATTCTTTCATTCATTCATTCATTCATTATCCTTCGGCTTAGTCCCTTTATTCATCAGGGGTCGCCACAGTGGAATGAACCGCCAACTTTTCCAGCATATGTTTTACACAGCAGATGCCCTTCCAGCTGCAACCCAATACTGGGAAACATCCATTCACACACATACACTACGGACAATTTAGTTTGTTCAATTCACCTATAGTGCATGTTTTTGGACTGTGGGGGAAACCGGAGCACCTGAATGAAACCAACATGAACACAGGGACAACATGCAAACTCCTCACAGAAATGCCAACTGACCCATCCAGGACTCGAACCAGCTACCTTTTTGCTGTGAGGTGACAGTGCTAACCACTGAGCCACCGTGTCCCCAAACATATGCACCCGAAATTTTTATCTATATGCGACTTCAAAATGTATTTGGGAGCATTTGTGCGAGTGCATAAAATTGTTGCCGTGCGACCCGTTTTCCATTGCAAAATAGTCACCGTATGCGCGTATATTTAGGAGAAATTCACGCAGAATGCATCTCTGCACTTGAAACGCCAAACGCAGCGCTCAGGAATAGTTTAAAACGGTTGTCATGTCAACTTGCTGCAGTAATGAAATCTCGCAATGCTTGCCCCGCCTTCAATCTCTTCTTATTGGCCCACTGCTGTAGAACAGTGCGCAAATGGATTGGTTAATATCAGCTGTCAATCACTCAGTTCTGATGACAGGGAGCTACAGCCGTGAAACTGTAAAGGTCTTGAAACGAGAGAATGAAAATAACGCTGACAGATTTTGTTTTTGAAACCACCTAAAGTTACAAATAATGCCACATCCTATTAGTGATCGTGAGGTGAATGTTAGTCCACCATTTACACTTTTCTAAGAGTGGATAAAAGACTTCCAGTGGGTCCGCTATGAAAATGACTAAAGCATTCACAGTAAAGTCTGTGGGACGGAGTTTTCGGGTAACAGCGGTTGCCACATCTACACATTTTAAGCACGAGATGTTCTAACGTTATTTAAACTTTCATTTAATCGCCACGATGCTGTCAGTCGTGCGACTGGCACCACGTTCACCATTGCAAGAGCTTGCAAGAGCTGAGATTAAACTAATATTGCAGCTCCTGATAAGACCGTTATTGCTATTAAGATGACGCATGTAAATAATAAGTTATATTTCAATATCATCTGTGCAATATCAGACAAGCAGTGTGTGTAGGGCCGATGGGCGCATGCAGATTTTTTGTTTGTGAGTTTTGATTAGTGTTGACTTCAAATGCAATAAATCTGTTAATATAAAAGTTGTAGTAACGGTGCTTAAAGTTTTTGGCGGTAATTTTGGCTGGTGCGCCTACATTTTTGAAGTTAGGAGCACCGGTGCTACCAAGCAAAAAGGTTAATTTCGAGCCCTGCCCCCTCCTCCCCTGTTCCCCTTACTCTAGCACCTAATTCTCAGAGCACTAATGGTTCCTTTGTATAATTAGCAAATCTTGTGTGTATTGACTCTTCTTGTTGAATCGCTGAATGCCTCCTCAATTGCAAGTCGCTTTGGACAAAGCGTTTGCTAAATGACTATATGTAACTTTAATGATAATAGGAGCGTGGTTAAAAACATTATGGCTGAATCCATCATCAGAGAAAGACATGTGCTGCACCAGAGAGCCGATGAGGACTAACCAACTCGCAAATATGCTCCGTTATATTTTCAATGAGGTAGCTACATGTTATATGAGCTATTAGATATGCCCGTGTCATTAATTTGCACATATGCAATCTCTCTCTCGCGC
Organism: Danio jaintianensis; assembly: GCA_903798115.1. Lineage (NCBI taxonomy): Eukaryota > Metazoa > Chordata > Actinopteri > Cypriniformes > Danionidae > Danio > Danio jaintianensis. Next base: position 5,332,041 of record CAIGQV010019270.1, read on the forward strand.
GCATTTACATAGGCTCCCTCTCTGGACTGAGAGATCTATCAAGCCACAATTGATAAAAACCTGGTCAAATATTGCGCTGAAAAGAGCAAAACTAGGCTTAACTAGTCTATAACTTAGCAAATGACCACAGAATAATCAGAACAAACGGATTACTGTACGTTAAAGGATATTAAATGCACGACGCGGAGGCAAAGGGCCCAAGAGGCATGCAATCCATTGATTTTCCTTTACCTAATTTACATTATTACCATAACTTTCATACACAAAACAATTCTTTATACAAAATACATTTCAATATGGTCGAAATGGCACGGGATGAAGCACAAGCTTATTATTTTCCCCACCCCATTACCACACACATCATTCGTCGATGACTTCAAGTTATTTCTTCTTTTACTTATCTCTTCTTTTACATGAGACATATTTTATGTTTGATTCCATTTGTACATTTACATTTTATAACATAGACCCCAAAAAAAACATAGTATTGCAAACAGCCATTAATTGAATTTCATCATACCTTTCTCATTTTATTCTTTTTCAATCACCTCTATTATATTCCTTTAATAAAATATATTTATACAACTTTTTAAATTGATTAATATCCTGACATTGTTTGAGAATCTGTTCCAGACTGTTTCATAACTTCACACCACATACAGACATACACACATTTTTTAAAGTTGTCCTTGTTTTCAACCTCCTAAAATGTTATTCTCTCAGATTATATCCCCCTTGTCTTTCTTCAAAAAACTTTTGAATGCATTTCGGAAGTAATTTATTCCTAGCTTTAAACATAAATTGTGGTTTAAATTGTGTTTTAAATTTAAACAAATCAAAACAATAACCTTGGATAAAAATATCACAGTTTCACGATATCACTGCAATCTGATTACTGCTCTAACATTTGTTCTTTTTAAATCTTTGGGTAAAAAAACAAAAAATGTTTTCCCCAAACCGCGGTAAACCTTGAAACCGGTTATTGTCCCATGCCTAGCTCCACTCCACCCTCCAACCATTCAAATTTCCATAGGCGGGATTTGACTGACATTGTGACATCATTAAGCCTGGAAAACAATGCATGTAGTCCAAATGCCTCCGTAGCAGTTCTTGCGAATAGTTTTGAGAATTGAATTAGAATTGTTTTAAAGGAACCCTGGGAGTCAGGACTTAATATACTTGTGAAATAAATAAAACCCAACATTCATTCATTCATTTATTTTCTTTTCGGCTTAGTCCCTTTATTAATCTGGGGTCGCCACAGCGGAATGAACCGCCAACTTATCCAGCATATGTTTTATGCAGCGGATGCCCTTCCAGCTGCAACCCATCACTGGGAAACATCCATACACACTCATTCACACACATACACTACGGACAATTTAGCCTACCCAATTCACCTATACCACATGTCTTTGGACTTGTGGGGGAAACCGGAGCACCTGGAGGAAACCCACGCAAACACAGGGAGAACATGCAAACTCCACACAGAAACGCCAACTGACCCAGCCGAGGCTCGAACCAGCGACCTTCTTGCTGTGAGGCAAATGTGCTACCCACTGCGCCACCGTGCAGCCCTAAAACCCTCTGGCAATCTACTGTAAATGCAACATTCAAAAAGTGAAAATGCACCCCCTTTAAAAGACATTGTATGTAAAATTGAACATTATATATATGTATGTATGTATGTATGTATGTATGTATGTATGTATGTATGTATGTATGTATGTATGTATGTATGTAAGAAAAATAACAATGTGTAAAAGCAATAAGTGAGTAAAGGCTGTGCTAGACTGTAAGCTAAAGGAGATGCAGGCGCTGTGCATCTTGACTAACATTGACCTTTAGCTGTGAGGATTCTCAATAAAGCATGGCCTTTTAAACGTATAGCTTAAGTGCAAGAGTCTAGATCTCATTTATCACAAGGCTTCTTCATTCCATAACATCCTCTCCTTAAATATGTGAGACGCTTTCTCTACAAAAGAAAAAAAAAATAATTTACAGACAAAAATCGCACACATTTATAATGTCAACCAACTTATAAGTTATCATTCAAGCCCATCATTTAATCTATTTATTTAGTTACATAAATGTGTAAATATATACTACCTGACAAAAGTCTTGTCGCCTATCCAAGTTTTAGGAATAACAAATAATAACTTCACTTCTAGTTGATCATTTGGTATCAGCAGTGGCTTATATGAAAGGCAAAGGCCTCTAGATTACGCTTATTTTACCAAAATAAAATATGATCATGCCTTGATTTTTAATTATTTAATTAGGACAGTAAGGTCTGACTTTGCTTAGACAAAAGTGTTGTCACTTAAGAGAAATAATGTACAGTATAGAATATAAAGTCATGGGTGCAGTGGAAAAAGAATTAATATTGTGTATGACTCCCATGAGCTTGGAGGACTGCATCCATCCATCTCTGCAATGACTCAAATAACTTATTAATAAAGTCATCTGGAATGGCAAAGAAAGCGTTCTTGCAGGACTGCCAGAGTTCATCAAGATTCTTTGGATTCATCTTCAATGCCTCCTCCTGCATCTTACCCCAGACATGCTCAATAATGTTCATGTCTGGTGACTGGGCTGGCCAATCCTGGAGCACCTTGACCTTCTTTGCTTTCAGGAACTTTGATGTGGAGGCTGAAGTATGAGAAGGAGCGCTATCCTGCTGAAGAATTTGCCCTCTCCTGTGGTTTGTAATGTAATGGGCAGCACAAATGTCTTGATACCTCAGGCTGTTGACGTTGCCATCCACTCTGCAGATCTCTCGCACGCCCCCATACTGAATGTAACCCCAAACCATGATTTTTCCTTCACCAAACTTGACTGATTTCTGTGAGAATCTTGGGTCCATGTGGGTTCCAATAGGTCTTCTGCAGTATTCGTGATGATTGGGATGCAGTTCAACAGATGATTCATCAGTAAAATCTACCTTCTGCCACTTTTCCAAATGATCAACTAGAAGTCAAGTTATTATTTGTTGCTCTTACAACTGGGACCGACGACAAGACTTTCGTCAGGTAGTTTATAATAATTAAAATTTAAAATTATTTTCAGTAATATTATTAAATATTATGCAAATGTTTATATGCTTTGTGTACAATACTTGTACTTCTAATTATATTGTATTGTAAACCTTAAACAAAAGTTAAATTGTTCTTTAGTCATACGTTCAGTTTTTAGTTACTACACTCTCAAATCATTCTGCATAAATCTGCAGATTTTGTACAAAATTAAAGGCGGAAATAGCAAAGATTGTCCGCAGATTCTGTCTTCCCCAGACACTATCAATTGTTTAATTGTTTCGATATCACAATGCTTTCTGTACAAATTTAAAAGATGCTAAAAGACCATGGGCCCTATCATACACCCGGCACAATAGGGGACAAGACGTGTTTGCCCTGACATGTTGCTATTTTCAGACCAGCGCAACCTTAATTTTCCCATTTTCCACTAAATAGCAAATCCATTTGCGCCACTTTGCAGACTCATGGGTGTGCCGGTCTAGAAAAGAGGTGTGTTAAGGCACATTGTTGGCGCATTGCTATTTTGAGGAACTAAAAGCAGGTCTAAAGTCCAGCGCAGAGCGTGTTAGTTGTACACCTCGCTTACACATTGCTTAAAACACGCAGGATGTACAGCAATACGCAGATATCTTTACAAAGGAAAAGGAATTAAGGAATAAAATAATACAAAAATTATTACTTTCTACATAAATATAAAACCACTGCCTCCATGCCTTCATCTCGGGGGGCTTTTTTCAATTTATTCACAACAGCTTGCTTTTGTATAATGTTATTATTATTAGCAGTATTATTTATTATATGCATATTTATATTTGTTTTATTAAAAACAAGCTTAGATTTGTCCACCTGTCAGGTTTTGGACCATATAGGGCATAAGAATAGGATGTGTGTTTGGTTTTAACTCAGTTTTTTGACCACACTTCGTTATTATTGTTCATTTATTCGTTTTTTGGAAATTAGAGCTGAATTTAGAAATAGTTTTGAAACAAATCTTTGCGCTTAACAAACGAAATTAAATATGTAGGCTAATGGATGTCTTCAGTGGAGTGTACAACACCGTTTCCTTATCCATGAAAGAGAGAAAGAGAAAGTAAAGGCCGATTGGAGGAGCCTCATTCTTTATCCTCGTGCTGCAGATGGTCTGGTTAACTGTTTTCTCGCTAGTGAAGTGTTCAGTTTTTCCACTTACAAAGTCTGCCATGTAAATAGCAAATGCACCATGTCGCGACGCAACTGACTCTTAAGGGGAATGGGAGATAAGACTCTGATTGGTTTATTCTTAAAACACACCCATAACTCATTAAGAGAATAAGCTCAACCCTGTAAGACCATGCGCCGCGGCGCAGAGCGTATTTTTCTGTCCTTAAAATAGCAAAAGTGAATTCGGACACGCTCTTAATGCTTTTGCGCCCTGCGCTTTAGACTTTGCGCCTAGATCGTTAAAATAGAACCCCATATCTCTGTGTTTTTATCAGAATGCTTAGAAAATTAAATGCTCACTAATGACCTTGTAATCAATACTGGCTCGAATTTTATATCAGCGCTTCCCGACTAAACAGCTCATGGGTTACATAACTACTGAGGTAGAGCAAAAATGTACTGTAATGAATTTATCAATATGAAAATGTACATGCTGTGAAATGGATTTTCTCTCCAGATTAAAAGCAAATGATCTTTTACAGCTGTTTGATTTAATCTGCTGCCAGACAACAGCAACTCACCAAATAAAGTGGAGCTTAACTGCCTATCTGCAGCTGAGGCAAAACAATAATTATAATAATAATACCCGAATTTGCTGTTGGTCCACATGAAAACGCAGTATCAGGTGACTGAAACGGAAACTTTCTCTCGACCAGGGTGAAGATTTTCAGAAACTCCGGGTCCAGTGTGGTCGTTTGGCCATTAAAATGGGAGTTTTTGCCTCATGACGTCAGTGTGCGCTGTTTTCTCCTTTTTGAACACGGCTGGGTTCACACCAAACGCGAAAGAGGTGAATGAGGCAAATTTCGCACATTTGCGGCAAACGTATCGCGAATTCCACAAGGTTCAAACTGCAGGATGGTAATCTGTTTCTGTTCTCACGTTTGCATTGACTTGTATGCAATTTACTTAAGCAACTACTAAGTTGTCTCATTACCTCCCCCTGTTGGTTCGGAGTGCCATTAACATCACAGTGTGTTTTTGCGTTTTCATGTACTCTTTATAAACTCTGTTTATAAAAACAAAAATGGCCTTAAACACTACTTGTTCTTGTCTTAGACATTTCTGATCCATTAAATTATATTTTACATTAGTTTTTTTTTTATTAATTGTATTTTATTTATTTACTTTGGGGGAGAAATGTTTTCCTGACAACTTGCTGACGTTTATTTTTTGTAATTACTATTATTTCTACATATTTGTTTACATATTTATTAACACTTATTTTATTTAAACTAACAAATGCTTTTAGTTAATTACAATAATCCGATAACAAAGGTTAACAAATGCTGTAAAAACATATATTGCTCATTATAATTTCATGTTAGTTAAATCATTAACTAATGCTAATTGACAGGAAAGCTTTTCTAATGATATCTGTTGTCATTCTTCGCTTTGCATAATATAATCAGCATACAAAATGCTCCAAAATTAAATACTTAAATACTGTGATTTAAATTTATTTGGCTTGACTGCCGAAAATGCATATTCTATTGAACTGAAATAAAACACTCCTGGATTATGTCTTACATTAACTTTGAAAAGTGGTTTTAAATGATAATTTTTCACTTCAGGTAATGAGAACGTCAAAGCCTCAATCATGAGACACTTGTTGAAAATCTGTTGGCACTGGATTGCTGCCGGGCACCTAAAAAAATGACCAGTTATCAAAAAAAAAGCTTCAAAAATTGTGGATAATAACTCTCAATAAGAATCTAAAGCACTTTTTTGCTCAGCTCTTCAGATATGTTAGAGTGCCGTCCACTGTGGCCTGCTGTGTGTGTGTGTGTGTGTGTGTGTGTGCTGTTGACTATTAACAGTAGATGCAGTGTTGACTCTAATGAGAATGTAACCTGCTGTTGAAAAGGCCTCACATCCACACTCCATTAACTCTGCAAGCCAATTACACATTGCACTCTGATAGGTCAGACCCCGCTGCCTCATTTACATAATAACTCAATGGATACGGCGATGGTAGAACATGCTCAGTGAGAAAGGTCTGACTGCTACACACAAACATACACACACACACCGTTTAAATGGCAAAACTATAAAGAAAAAAACCTGTTAAAAAATTACTTCATTTAAAAATGAAGATTTCTTATTTTTTTGTACAGCAAAAAGTCTTTTTTGTCTTATTTACAAAGCATTACATTGTTTCAAATCGTTTTTAATGCACTTTTTTTTTTTGATTTTTTGAAATAGACATCTTATCAGTAATGTCTGTTTAGTTTCATTTGACGCAATCTTGGTAACGTTTGTTTCAAAATCTGTTTCAAATACAGTTATTTTTAAGTTTTTAGTCATTAAAAATTTAAAAAAGGGCAGTTTTCGACATATATAATATTAAGAAACCTATTAGGACCTGTTGTTTACATTGTTTACTATGTAACTTACACGCGGAAACGGCATCTTCTTTGTAGTAAAAACCCACCAAATTTTGACATTATTTCTGATAATAACATTAAAAAAAAAAATGCTGCTTGTTCTACTTATTCGAAATGAGCTGAAAACACAATTGTTAAGTTTTTTTTGGGGTCAACTTAATAGTTTTATTTTCAATCCACTTAAATTTGTTAAAACAATAACGTTAAGTTAATTGATTTGTGTTGGGACAACATGAAGGTATTGTGTTGAACCCAGAATTTTTTACTTGTCTAGAAAATGATTCTAGATTTAAACATTTTTAGATATTTAGACTAGAAACAAAACTTTAAGAATTTTTATTTATTTATTTTATTTAATTTTTTTGCAGTGTGTCTAGGACTGGTAAAATTCCACCACTCCCTTGCTTTTTAAAAACACGTCCAATAGGGTATATGCAGAAGTATGCGAAAGGACTTTTAATTTTTCAGTAACCTGGGTCAATCGCTTCCGGTGAACTGTATGCCGTTACAAAATCGGCACGTTTAAGGTCTGTTTTCTTTAAAAATCAACGATCTTCACTGCCTGATTGATATACGATATATAGTGGGTCTCAGAATGTACAAGAAGCACTGCATTAAATTACATTTTTTCAGTGCCATGTCTTTAAAACATGAACATTTATTTTTACCCCAGTATTTTTAATGGTGTTTCTGCGCTCGCCTGCTGATCCTGACGAGTGCGTGTAAATGGCTTTTCATCTCGTTTTACGCTTGAACAACTAAATGAACGCTGAAGTCTATTTAACTGATTGTATTTTAATTACATTACAACATCGATGCTGTAAAAGGAACTGTATTAAATTGAAAAAAGTCACATTAACCGTTTACCAGAAGTTTATCAGTATGGGAAGAAACACTAGCTGTGCATATACCTTATTTCTCCAACATAGTGCTTTCTGATTTCCGTCAAGTTGATCATTTTCTGGTAATTTCATTGGTTAGCAAAATAACCGGAAGGCAATAAATGAATGAAGCGCACTTACCTCAATGACTTGAAAGATAGCAGGCAGAAGACGGCTCTCTCTAACAAGCCTGTAGGGGGAAAAACACACACATACACACGTTTAGCTTGTGACACACATATTTACTTCATGGCACTAGGCCTACGTTCCATCTTCATTAGTGTGACACTTGTGCGTGCATTTGGGTTTTGGCAGAGAACGGGACCGCTGAAGTGTGAACGCTCCGTCGTGCCAAGATCAGTCAGCTGGGAAAATGACCTTTGACTAATCCGGTGACGAGTGAAAACGAGAGAGAAAGTCTGCTGCCGCAAGGATGAAAGAGTGATGGAGGGAGAAAGTCAGATGGAGGAAAAACAATGTATCGAAGGCGAGAAAGAGAGCGACTGAGTACCCAAACATAGTAAGCTTCCGACCTAGACAGCATTTTTGGAATTCATACAACAACATTATGATACCCTCAGAGGAGAAGCTCTCGTTCAAATTGAATGGTTTTAGTGTTTAAACATGCATATGATGTAAAAAAAAATAATAATAAAAATAATGCTGTACACACTAGAGGGATTTTTACATAAATAATAATAAAAAAAAAAATAAAAAAAAAAGATTGACTACTTTGCAGTAAAATAATAATGTGCAGTTCAATCATTTTTAAACCATCAATTTTAGTATTTAAAAACTAAAGGTAGAAGGATGGATGGACTGACGGGCGGACGGTGGAACGGATAGATAGATAGATAGATAGATAGATAGATAGATAGATAGATAGAT
>CAIGQV010019270.1:5340444-5365922 GCA_903798115.1 Danio jaintianensis
GATAGATAGATAGATAGATAGATAGATAGATAGATAGATAGATAGATTTTACATCAAAATATTATTTTACAGTAAAATAATGTGCAGTTTAATCCTTTTTAGACCATCAATTTCAGTATCAAGAAACTATAGATGGATGGACGGACGGACGGACAGACAGACAGACAGATAGACAGACAGACAGATAGACAGACATTACATAAAAATACTATTTTACAGTAAAATTATAATGTGCAGTTTAATCATTTTTACACCATCAATTTTAGTACAGAGAAACTATAGATAGACAGACGGACGGACAGTAAAATAATGTGCAGTTTTTTTACAGTAAAATAATGTGCAGTTTAATCACTTTTAGAGCATCAATTTTACTATTGAGAAAACTATAGATTGTATTAATAGTTAGTAAATAACTTAGTAGTTTTCATTTTAAATGTAAGTTTTGGTCCCACTGCTGCAAAATACTGCTGAGAGACACACAAACTTAGGCAATTCACAGTTGGGGCGGTGGGGTTAGGTAAAAACAACAACAACATTTTGCATACACACACCACATACAGTACATGTTATTGTTTCACAATTTGTGCGGAATAAAGTCATCAGATTTAACAGGATAGTTCACGCCCCCCCAAAACTGCTGTCATCATTTACTCATCACTTAATTTATTCCAGACCAGTTTGAGTTGTTTCGTTCTAATGAACACAAAAAATATATATATTTTGAGAATGTTGGAAACAGATAACCATTGACTACCATGGTATTTGTTTTTCCTACACTGTAAAAAATGTCCGTAATTTTAACAGTAAAAGTCTGTACAATCTACAGTGAAAAACCTGTTAAATGATTAACAGTTCATTTCTGTACAAAATACGGAAAATAACTGTAACAGATATAACCTTTGTTTTCGGGAAAGTAATCAGAGTGTCTGAAATCTCACCATACACTCTCATTCACTAGTCCCTAAATCAGTTGAGTAGTTTAGTCCACTAGACAGAGTAAATGACCACAAATGAGTGAATTTAGACACTGATGAACACCTGCTGTTAACAAGCACAAACACTGAAGGAAAGAACAAGAAATAAAACTATACAGCAACAGCCTCACACCAAACCAACTGAATTAAAAAAGAGGATTAAACAACTCCACAAACAGCATTACCGGCTTCACTGATTACAGTCTGACTTTACTTCTGTAAAAATATTTAATAATTAAGAGAGGTTTATATGTTTTATTGAACATCTTTCATTTGACCTCACCGTTGTGGAGATCAGAGGCTGCTTTAGTTGGGCTCTTGATCCGTTACTCTTTTATTTTAATGTTTCTCTGGTTGTTATAACTGTGTTTTTGAAACTCATCAGTTATGACAAGAATAGCAATGAGAAGCTTTATGTACTTAAGAGTTACAGATATAATTTCTAGTATTTTATAAGTTAAGTTACAAAAAAAAATGCAATAATCTGATGTTATGCTGCATCTTCTTTTGTTTAAATGTAACTGTGTAGTTACTGATGCAGTGAAAATCTGTTTGTTGATTGCAATCTCATGAACATGTTAATGCATTTAATGACTTTACATTTTTGTGTACAAAGCTACATTTTTGTTAACTGAATATTGTATCAGTTAATGAAATACGGTTATTTTCCGTAAATTTAAACAGTTCTATAAAAGTGCCGTATTTTTTACAGAAAAATCCTGGCAACCACAGCTGCCGGTATTTTTCCGTAAATTTAACGGATTTTTTTTAACAGTGTACCATGGAAGTCAATAGCCAGTGGTTTTCAACATTATCAAAATATCTTCTTTTGTGTACAACAGAACAGACAAATCACAAACCATTCTAGAATAAGTCAAGGATGAGTAAATTAATGTAATTATTATTTTTTGGGGTGAGCTATTCCTTTAATATATATCCTTAAAAAAACTGAAATGTCAGTGCTTGTCAAAATTTCTCCAGGGTCCCAGAAACCCCTCAGACCTGAAAGGGTTTATCAAACCTACAGTTGAAGTCAAAATTATTAGACCTCCTGTGATTTTTTTTTTCTTTTTCAAATATTTCCCAAATGATGTTTAACAGAGCAAGGAATTTTTCACAGTGTTTCCTATATTATATTTTTTCTTCTGGAGAAAATGTTGTTTGTTTTATTTCAGCTAGAGTAAAAGCAGTTTAATTTTTTTTTTAAACCATTAAAAGGGTCAATATTATTAGCCCCCTTAAGCAGTATTTATTTTCAATTGTCTACTGAACAAACCACTGTTATACAATGACTTGCCTAATTACTCTAACCTGCCTAATTAACCTAGTTAAGCCTTTAAATGTCACTTTGAGCTGAATACTAGTATCTTAAAAAATATCTAGTAAAATATTATGTGCTGTCATCATGGCAAAGATAAAAGAAATGAGTTATTAAAACTATTATGTTTAGAAATGTGTTGAAAAAAATCTTCTCTCCGTAAAACAGAAATTGGGAAAAAAATATACAGGGGGGCTAATAATTCAGGAGGGCTAATAATTCTGACTTCAACTGTATGTAATACAAAAGTCCCATTTATTATATCCAAGCAACCCAGTTTTTAAAACAAATGTTCATATATATGTGACTATGACTTCCAAATGTAGCTGTACAGGTAGGCAGCTCAGTAGCTTCAAATCATGAGGATTGGGTGTTCAAATGTGCCTATGATGTCTAAAAAGGCTATCCACTGTAGGTAGGCAGTTCACTAGGTCCAAACTGAATACTTGCACAGATCTACAGTATGTATGATGCTCAGAAATGCTATGTAGGCAGCAAAAGTTGAAATAGGTTTTTTATGCAATGTTTAAAAAAATGGAATGGGCAAAATGCTATGCTATCTACAGTTGAGGACAGAATTATTAGCCCCGCTGTGTATTTTTTTCCCAATTTTTGTTTAATGGAAAGAAGACTTTTTCGACACACTTCTAAACATGATAGTTTTAATAACTCCTTTCTAATAACTGATTTCTTTTATCTTTTTCATGATGACAGTTAGGGGTGTCAAAATTAATTGTTTCTTCGGTGCACCGCGATGCAGATGTGGATAATTCGGTATCTGTTCAGTAATAGATCCTAACCGGTTATTACGCATTGACGTCATTTATCTCATATGCGCTATGTTGCGGTAGAAGACTATGGCGAGGGAGGCGAGCGCGAGTAATTAAAACGCAGAAACTTTGCTGGACAGTCATTAACTGACACTGAAGTTACAGCAGAAGCCCCTATTGTACAGCTGTGGAGAAAATGAAAGTAAACTCCATTTCTCTCTCTCTCTCTCTCTCTCTCTCTCTCACTGTGGCCCCTTTGACCTGCTGGCGTAAGGTTTCCTCTCCTCTCGGCTGTTATAGCGTTACTTCTGGATCCAGACACGAGCGTGTCTGCAGAGTGAGTTTCCTCCACCACGTCTCTCATGGATCAGCTGTGATTGCCGCATCCGTTTATCAGTGTCACTCATCGTTGAACAGCGCCAGAGCATTAGAGCCAATCGCAGCCCTTTCTGTTGAGCGCGTGACCAATCATAGGCGTTTAACAACTCGCTCGACAATGCTCAAAAAGCAAGCGGGATAATATGCACGTTTGTTTATTTGCTTTAAATGCTCATGTTGTTCTGTGCATGTATTTGAGTTTTGTTTGATGCAGAGTGTTTTCTTTGAGCAGGTCAAATTAAAGGTACAGTTCATATATCTGACTGTTTGTATTATGGGACAAAATTGTATTACAAATACATAGAAAATGTTATACATATAAAAAAATTACACATTTTAATACAATAATTCTTGTGCTGTGAAGTAAAATATATATTGTGTATGGAAAGCATCGTCAATGCACCGTGATGCACCGAGATATAAAATTGAACCGAATCGATGGCATGATAATCGTAACCGAACCGAACCGTGAGACCAGTGTAGGTTCACACCTCTAATGACAGTACATAATATTTTACTAGATGTTTTTTCAAGATGCTAGTATTCAGCGACATTTAAAGGCTTAACTAGGTTAATTAGGCAAGTCATTGTGTTCTGTAGAATATATTGCTTAAGAGGGCTAATAATATTGACCTTAAAAAAAAAATGTAAAACTGCTTTTAGTCTAGCTGAAATAAAACAAATAAGACTTTCTTCAGAAGAAAAAATATTATAGGAAATACTGTGAAAAATTCCTTGCTCTGTTAAACATCATTTGGGAAATATTTGAAAAAGAAACAAACAACAACAAAAAAATATCACAGGAGGGCTAATAATTTTGACTTCAACTGTATCTAATGGACAAAATGTGGTAGCAAAAATAGTGTCTATAGAGTGGCTAATTTATTTATTTATTTTTACAATGCATATGATGTCTAAAAATGCTGACTAGGTAGGCAGTTCGATAGGTCTAAATCATTTAAATAGAACGTACACACCTGTCTATATGATGTGTGAAACCGCTGACATGCTCGCCAGGTTTGCATGTAATTAAGATGTCCAAAACTGCTGACTTGCTAAATTTGTGTTTCCTGAACTGAACATTCAAATAGTTCTAAAGTCCACTCGGTCTGAAAGAAATGTTCGGACACATCTATGACGCCCTAGGCAGGCAGATCACGAAGTTTAGAAACGCAGACAGCCTGACTCAGAGGAGTAATAGAAGTCTTTATTGAAAATGACTCGCCGTTCTCTATTATTGATTAAAGTCTTTGATTCACGGCCAATTACCGTATGCAGAATGTGCATTGAGCAGAATGCCACAATTATCGGAGAAAAGGACAGACGGATAAAGTGGAATTGGTTGAAGGGTCACATTTTGGAATACTTTCGGTGTCCTTCCCAGTGATCTCGATGACATATGACAGCTCCAGTTATTCGGCCATTTTCCCCTGAGTGTGTGTGCTCTATGGAGGATCTTTGAGTAAGTGTGTGTGTCTGTGTGTAAAGGCTGGTTTATACTTCTGCGTTGAGCGATCGGCATGACCCACGGCGATTGCCTTGCGCATAGCCCTGCATTTATACTTCTGTGGGCTGTTTGTGTTGCTCTGCAATAACATTTCCCAAACGCTAGCTGGCAGAGAGGTTTTTATGTTCCTCTGTGTCGAGTTTTGCTTTTTCTAAACGCTACCTTAATGTACATGTGGCTAGAACTCGCTCATTCAGAGGCTGGGACCGGCGGATGTGCAACAACTTTAATCATAAGGTAAACACAAAACAAAAGTTTCCAATTGGAGCTCCTTCACTCGTCACCGCTACCAAGCCGACCAATCACAGAGCTTGCAATACGCGTCGTTACGACATGTAGTTAAATTTTTTGAGAGGTGCGTCGGCGTCAGCCACAGCCACACACACACCTAGATTATTATAAATGAATCATTGTAAATATACTGATTATTATTGTTTATTATTACAGTTTTATCCTAAAATGTTGATTGTTAAATATACTATTTATTCTGATTCTTTTTTTTATTTTTTTTTTATTTTTTTTATTAAATGTATAATTTTTTTTACTACTACTACTACTACTACTACTACTACTACTATTTACTGTGTTTACTATGTTTTTTTTTTTAAATATATATATGCATGTTTTTTAATGTAAACTTTATAAGTGCTTTGGCAATAAATTTGCAACATTTATCATGGCAATAAAGCAATTATTGAATTGAATTGAGAGAGAGAGAATTTGAAAAATACATTATTACAACCAACAAAACAAAAACAAAACCTATTATATTTCTTTTAAAAAACAAAGATTTTTCTTATACAAATACATATAACACACATAAACGCTTACAAAAAACATACTTAGTTACATTTACACTACTATAAAATACTCTTTTACTGCAAGAATTAGGCAAAAAATTACATCGCTTCACATATTGAGCATAAATCATTTCCACTACACAAGTAAAAAAAAAAATACAAATAATTCAGAGCTTTGACAAAAAATACAATCTGTAATAACTCTTCATTTGAATAAATTGGTAAAAAAAAACAAAAAAACGCCAATACATCTTGGCCGGAAATACTTTCAAACTTCCCTCTCATATAAATCGCCATTTTTGATTGGCCCAAAATAAAACTAAACAACTGACACTCAGAAACTCGTCTCCTTACATATTTTAAACCATTACATATATATATATAAGTAATTATAAGACCCTGAAAAATATTTCCAACACATTAAATAAAGGTCTTAGGCCTTGATCACACTGAATGTGCTTATTTTAATTTTTTAATAGTCGCGAGCATTATGCGCGCTGCTTATTATCACGATTTTACCATTGCGCTCTGTGCGCCTGTAGTTGAAAAAAAAGTCAACTCTTAGCAGAAACACACACTATGTCATGCATATCTTTTTTTTCATTTTTAATTTATTGTCAACACTGTGATCGGCCCCTAAATCTGCAGCAATGCATAAAAGCATTAAAAAATGGTTTCTCATTCAGTATAAAGAGAGTGAGAGAGAGAGAGAGAAGGTGAATGTGGAGGTCTATATATATATATATATATATATATATATATATATATATATATATATATATGAGTAAATCTGCCACTAACTTGCTGAATTCCTGCTATATGAACCCAAAGCCACAGGTAGAGACAGCATTATCCTCTTTGTGCCTTAAAGTCTAAAAGAAGTCAGCACAGCTCAAAACCTGGGATTTAGGGAATTTTAGAGTCTTTACTTTACTGGCTTTATGGTGTCAAAATAATTGCATGTTGTGAAGAATTTGGGTTTAGAAAAAAAGATAAAAATAAAATCAACAACCAGAAACAGACACAGCAATGTCATTGTGTTAGTCAAACCAGAGTATAATAATAACTAATAATAAAATAATAATAACTGAGACTGTGTTCACAATTGGATTTGGGTTCTCCAGACTACTCTCTGCTGGATTTAATAAATACACTGTGAAAGTCTGAAATTAAGGAACATACATACACAGATACTTACAGTTGAAGTCAGATATTTTTTTTATATATCTTTCCCCTATTTCTGTTTAACAGAAAAAAGTTTTTTTTTAACACGTTTAAACATAATAGTTTTAATAACTCATTTCTAATAACTGATTTGTGATTTTACTGTACTGATGATAGTAAATAATATTTGACTAGATATTTTTCAAGATTCAGATTAAAGTGCAATTTAAAGGCTTAACTAGGTTAATTAGGCAAGTTAGGGTAATTAGGCAAATCATTGTATAACGATGGTTTGTTCTGAACACAATCAAAAAAAAAATGCTTAAGGAGGTTAATAATATTGAATAATAATGCAACTTATAATGCAACTGTACATGCAAAAATGAAGACGGCGGCACGAAAATGCATTTGCTACACCTGTATTGAACGGTAATGGCCCCAATCTTTGTTTTTTGGTTAATTTAGATCAGGATTCCTCAATAGGTGGCCCGCAAAAGAAAAAGTTTTGGCCTTGGCAAGTGTAAAGACAAAAAACAATGTCTAAATAGGGCTGCACAATATATCGTTTCCGTATCGATATCGCAATGTGCGCATCCGCAGTAGTCACATCGCAGGATATGTGATGTTGAGTTGTGATTATAGTTGATTACACAGTTGATTATAATCAATGCAGAGTTTATTCATAATGGAGTTTATCATCTGCATGTATCCAAAAATTGAACTTTACTCACTTTTTTCATTCCACCCTTCACTTGTTTCAAACATTTGAGTTTCTTTTTTATGCTGAAAACAAAAAGCAGATATTTTAATAACTCCTAAACGTTTGAAAAAAGTGAAGGGTGACTAAATAGTGAGTACTTTTTTTCATTTTTGGGTGAACTATCCCATTTAAGGCCTGTGACTGTGTGAACATTTCAATATTTCAGAGTTTAAAACACCCGGCAAAAATAAATGATAATGTTTGTAACTTTAATAAAGATCACATTATATACAATAAAGACTATGCAGCATGGATAATTCAATATTTGTACCTGAATACTGTTAGACTCTCCAGAAAACTATAATTCTCTTTTATCGTTGCTATATTGTATTTATCTATGCTTGTAATTTATTTGTTCTATATTATTCGAGACTCAATCACCCCCAACCAACGTAAAATGAAGAATTATTTCCAAATAAAGCTTTTTAAGTCATCTGGTGAAATTGTATTCGCATCGCAATATATATCGCAGAAATACAAAATATCGCAACGTCAGACTTTTGCAATATCGTGCAGCCCTATGTCTGAATGTATTTCCATGTGCGTGTTAAAGAGTGTTAAAGTTATGGACACTTAACATGAAAGAGAAAGTCGCGTGGTTGGAGAAGACACTGTGGGCCTTTTTTTCTTATATAATAAATTACTTGCACCTCAGAAGACAAAATGTAATCCAAGTGCAGTGGCTTTTTAGAGGCGCAGTCCCTCAAGGTAATAATATAGATTTTAGAATGACCAAAAAGATATTTCAGATGTTTTACAATGTGATTGGTCCGCTGGTTTCTCCATTAAACCAATCCCATCACACCTATTTTTGTTATCACATAATGTGTAAAAAAATTGCATGACTTTTATTGATGCGCATAATGGAGTTCATTCTGTAAATGTGTCTCCGTTGTAGTTTATGCACATTTTTCCTATAAAACGTTCTTCTTATTCAGCTGTTTGCATAGGTTTTTAAGTGAGTTATCAAAATAAATATTCATTTTTTTTGGCATCTATTCATGCAACATTCTAAAATGCGCATACAAATAGCTGGATGTATGTCTTGCCAAAGTGTGCCGTTGTAATGCATCAACACAGGAAGGTAAAACCACACTTCTCAAGCCATTTTATGATACCATACAGATACCAAATAATACCAAAGTAAAAACAGAATGAACCCTTTTTACATTTCCAGGTTTCTCAGTAGAGGAAGTCATCACAGTTGAGTAAACTTAGAGCGAAGTGAATGGGAGAGTACAACAATTTTTTTTTTTACAATCCTATTTGTTCAAATAATAAAAGGAAAACTCCAAGATGGTGTTATCAAGACTTTTAGAAAACGTTAAAAAAAAATTTGAGAATGATAACGGCATGAGTACACCTCAACATGATTTACAATACACATTAACCATAAGTGCTCAACTCAGACACAGTTAATAAGCAACAAAGAGGCTATTTAACACACCAGGAATAGATCACCTGCAGCAAACATCCCTAATTTATTTATATTCAGTTGGTGAAGTAAGTATTGAACACGACACTGGTTTACTCAGTAAACATATTTACTTTTCTAAAGGTCCTGTTGACTTGAAATTTTCACCGGATGTTGGAAACAACCAAAGAAATCCATATATGCAAAGAAAACAAAACTAATTAGTTTACAAATGAAGTTATGTGTAACAAAATGAAATGACACTGGAAAAAGAGTATTGAACACATGAAGAAAGAGAGGCGTAGAAAGATAGTGAAAGCCCAGACAGCAGCCGAAATATCTCAGTAGTTCTTCAGCAACCTTCTGCCCTTCCTCATTGTAAATGAATATTAGCTGCTTCAGTCCAACATATACTGTAGGAGGTTGAAGATGAAACCAGGGTGGACATTTCAGCAAGACAATGATTCAAAACACAGCCAAGGAAACTCTGAAATGCTTTCAGAGAAAGAAAATCAAGCTGTAGAATGGCCCAGCCAATCACCTGACTTGAATCCAATAGTAAATATGAAATAAAGCTCAGATTTGATAGACGAGACCCACAGAACCATCAAGATTTTTACACTCTGTTGAAGTCTGTGGAAAACTCAGACCTGAGCAATGCATGTGACTTCATTCTCTATATGAGAGGCGTCTTTAAGTTGCCATAACCAGAAAAAGCCCTTTAAATAAAGTATTAAATACACTTCAGTAGTTCAGGACTTTCTCATTGTGTTATTCCATTGTTATAACACATAACTCATTTTTCAGATTCATTTGTTTTGTTTTATTTTTATGCTTGCATTGTTTGTTTTTTACCAAAATCTGGTTTGATTCCATGTCAACAGCTCCTTTAGAAGTATTATTCCCAGGAAAAAACACGTATTTCCCCCACTGAAACACCATGAAATATACAGTCACTGGCGGAGTCCACAGACAAAAGAGTGACGCACATGCAACAATCAGTGCGTTCAAGTGTGCTCTTCCTCCAGTCTGTTTATTCAGAACAGTCAATGATCTCTCATCTGTCTGCGCTCTCCTTCCCAATAAACATCATTACCCCTACAATTACCAACAAAACACAAGAGCCAATACAAAACACACACACACACACACGTTTGGGGTACAACGGAGTGAGCAGGCATAATGAATAGGAGCATTTTATTGTGACACACCAGACAGAGAGAGAGAAAGACTGTGGCCTTTTCGCACTGACGGCTTATTTGTGTCCGGTTTGTGCTCCATTAGGTCTTTAATAGGCAAGCAGCCCGGGGACTAGGATCACTCATCCATCTTCCTGAATGACGGCCGTTTGCGGAGGTCGACTGGGTGGGTGAAAAAATACTGAGCTTTCAGAGCAACCAGGTTATTGGCCCACTTACACAGTCCTCAGGCACAGAAGCATGCGTCCAGAGGCAGTTTTTCACTGTAAAGGGCCGGGACACACCAAACCCACGCCAAACAATTAGTACCAACTAAACCTAACTGTGTTGTTGCCTCACGTGGGATTGCGTCTGGACCAAAAAGCTGTGCGTGAACACACCAAACGAACGAAAGCTGACTGCGCAAGAGGATGTGTCTTTCCGCACCGCGGGGGCAGTAGACTGTTTTCTCGACACGCACAGACAAAGTGTAAACAAAGCAGCGTTTAGTACCATTATCACAGATACTGAGTGCGTTTACACCAATACTCCACGATTACCTTGATCCGATTAAAGTCATAAACAAACTAAACATGGTGCGAATAATTTATGGTGCGAGCGGGAAACGATGACTATACTGAGAATTCTGAAAGAAATGGAAATTATGAAGTGCCTTCACTATGAAGTAACTTTGTTGCAGGGGCATGAATAAAATGTTAGTGAATGAAATGGCAGAGGTGGCCAGTTGCTTTGAGAATTTGTATCCGCTGTTGTCTGTTTGCACACATAGTGTGAGAAATGAACTGCAGTTGAAGTTGTCGCAAAATTAAAAACAAAACGCCCTAAACCACATACAGTGCCATGACGAACACAAACTGTTGTTGCGTGAAACACAGAAGGAAACTAGCGTTGAATGGTAATCAAAAAACATGGAATGAATCAAAAAGCAACTCATGTAAACACCTTAATCATATTATTGTCTTATTCAGATTAAGACAAATAATTAAATTACTAATGTCCATGTAAACGTAGTCGTGGTCAGTCACCACAGAGGGATTCTGTCGTCCTATTACGTCTGATAATCTAATAATCCATATCATATGCAAATATTTCAGAAATGTAGCGAAATTACAGCTAGCCTCTTTGTGATCCTTCTTGACTTGAATTGTTTACTTGCTACATCACTCCACTACTTCACACTTGCGCTCTGATTCGTTGCTGATTATCAGTCAGATCACTCTCTTCAGTCCGATGCTAATTCTACATGCTGAATCAGGCCAACGTGATCTGACATTACCCTGATGAGAGCCGATGTGTGGAACACAACAAACCAACTAGCCTGACCTACTAAGACCAACGGCTGACCATCGGCTTGGTGTGTCCCGGCCTTAAAGTGCCCCTATTATGGGTTTTTGAAAATGACACAGCTTTAAGTGAATGAAAACATCCAGCTTGAGGTTTAAATCTGAAAGTGCACCTTGTTTAAAACTATTGATTTAAAAAAAAAAAAAACTGTAAAGAGGTGTAGAAAGACAGTGAAAGCCCAGACAGCAGCTGAAATCTCTCAGTAGTTCTTCAGCAACCCTCTGCCCTTCCTCAGTGTAAATGAATATTAGCTGCTTCAGTCCAACATCTACATTACCAGATGATGAAGATGAAACCAGGGTGGACATTTCAGCCAGACAATGATCCAAAACACAGCCAAGGAAACTCTCAAATGCTTTCAGAGAAAGAAAATCAAGATGTAGAATGGCCCAGCCAATCCCCTGACTTGAATTCAACAGAAAATATATATGAATGAACTATCCCTTTAATATTGTTATTAACATGAATTCAAAATCTAGTATGTTTTTCCCTTTAGACTTTTAGAGCCAATCCTACAGTTCCCAGGCCTGTAGAGAGATAACCAGCCAGCCCGGTCTTGTCTCTCAACACAGACATCAGCCATACTAAAAAAAAATAAAATAAATAAAGGCTGATGTAATTTCCGATGCTGACAAATTTGTCACAAAAATCAACATCCTATCAGCAAAGATGAGCTTCGGTGCAGCCATTACAGGCATCTCAAATCTCAATCCCACATCTTGTCCTTTTCCTTTCTCCAAAAAACAAGACTCGTAGGTCTTAACTCCCAAAAACAATAAAGTGTGATTTCACCGGTGCTAAGCAGCATTTTCACGGAAGCAGGAAGTGTCGAGATTGGCATTTCCACAGGTAAATGTCAAGCAAAGACACCAAAGCATCTAATAAGAGAACGTATGCACATAATCTTTACGCTTGCAGGCAACCTTTGCATCTGATCTCCAATCAGTCGGTGAGGAAAAAGCCTCTCCTCATTTCCCCTCATGACATTTACTGACTGACCGACGGCACTTGGAGTGGCCCAGACACTATCAGAGCCCGTCACGGGGATGTGATTTCACCTCTGGAGATTTCGGTTGTACTAACAAATAGATCCATTACATAGATTCCAGACACCCCATCCATCCATCTCTGTCTCGTCCGTTCAGCGGATGTACAATGTTGTCAAGAGGCCAGTGTTCGCTATGCCCACTGTGTGCTTTCAGTCCCGCGCTGCCCACATAAACACAGCGCTGAGAGAATAATAGCCAGTCACACATACAAACAATTGGTGACACTTCCACATGCGTGATGCGCCATGGACACAGACAGCTCCCACACACCGCACGTCCTGTCCAATATCCCACTAGCAGAGGCTGACACCCTTCACAACATAGCACATGCACACCTCCACTGCTGTAGAAAGACATGAGCTCTACACACTAGCATTGGAGGATAGAATGGTAATAATACAGCTTCCTTGACCTAATTTTAATCAATGTTATAATTTGAATGTACAGTTGAAGTCAAAATTATTAGTCCTCCTGTCATTTTGTTTTCCAAATATTTCACAAATATGCTTAACAGAGGAAGGAATTTTTCACGGTATGTCTGATAATATTTTTTCTTCTGGAGAAAGTCTTATTTGTTTTATTCCGGCTAGAATAAAAGCAGTTTAAATTTTTTTTTAAACCATTTTAAAGTCAATATTATTAGCCCCCTTAAGCAATATATTTTTTTCAACTGTCTACAGAACAAACCATCGTTATACAATGACTTGCCTAATTACTCTAACTTGCCTAATTAACCTAGTTAAGTCTTTAAATGGCACTTTAAGCGGAATACTAGTATTTTGAAAAATATCTAGTAAAATATTATGTACAGTCATCATGGCAAAGATAAAAGAAATCAGTTATTAGAAATGAGTTATTAAAACTATCATGTTTAGAAATGTGCTGGAAAAATCTTCTTTCCAATAAACAGAAATTGGGGAAACAATATACAGGGGGGCTAATAATTCAGGAGGGCTAATAATTCTGACTTCAACTGTATACACTATCGGTCAAAGGTTTGGGATCAGATTTGTAGAAGGTTTTAAAAAATGTGTAGTCTGCTGACCAAGGCTGCACAGTAAAAAAATGATTGTAATTTTAATAGTAAAAACTGTAAACATGCTACAGTAAAAAGTTTCCTTCATAAATACGATGGATAACCGTCAATTGACTTTTCTAGAATTCCCTTCATGACACTTTTTGTTGCGATTACTATTTGTTTTTTCCCTTAAGTTATGAACATTAGAGTTTTATGTTACATCAAATGTTGTGAATTTTCGGTTAGTAAAAAAACCCCGTTAATATTCCATAAACTAATTTCGAGAGGAGCACGTGAAATGATTGATCGCGGCTGGTCTCACATCAGTAATCATTGCTAGTTCAATCAGATATCATTGCTAGACCAATCAGATGAATTCTAGCCTCCAATAAATAAGCCCATTCATCCTACCTTCCTTATCTTCGTTTTGAAGAATTCCCCCATCCACCCCAACTCCCCCTTTCCTCCTTTACCAGGGGGAGCTCTCGACCTGATCTCGGACCCCCTGTCATGCTACATGACCAGGCGGGAGCCCTGGGCTCAAGTATCTCCGAGCTGAGGGTTCTCTCCTGGGACAGCATGCCAAACCTGCAAACTGTATCAATCAATAACTAAGTGTGAACTCTTGAAATGCATATATGCAAATATGCTGTTGAGTGTGTAAGTGGATAAGTAAATCTTGTGCCATTTGGGACGCACTGTGTGTTTATCATTATTAATCAAACAACAAAAGTCAAGAACAAAAATCACTCACTCCTCTTGACTGAAGGACTTCTGTAGTTTGAAGAAGAAACAAATCAAGTTAAATTCTTACAGCGAAGATGCTTAAAGCACAGTCTCTTTCATTTGTATATTTTTATTAAATTGTATATATTTTCTTTTTTTTTCCTTTTTCTTTTTTTTTTTTTTACTTTGTCCCATTCTGCTTCAGTATTAAGATTTGTGAAATTGTATAATCTTTGAAATGGAAATGTGTAAAAGCAACCAATTTTACATAAGAATAATAAAAAAATAAATAATAAAAAACAATAAATAAAAATAAATAAAACAAATAAATAAATAAATAAATAAATAAAAATAAAAACAAAAAATATATAAATTGCAAATAAATAAACAAATAAATAAAATATTAAATAAAAAATAAGTAAACAAATAAATAAATAAATAAATAAATAAATAAATAAATAAATAAATAAATAAATAAATAAATAAAATCCAAACCTTTTTGGCCATATGTCCAACTTATAACCATTTTAAATAAACCGGATTACAATTATGTCCAAAATAATCGTGATTATGATTTTTCCCATAATCGAGCAGCACGAGGTATTCGCCCAAATCCCTTCCTTCCACCATATTTCAGTTTCATTTCCGATTCTGTCACTGGCCACAAAACAAACCACAAAAATACTGTTTTCAATGTAAAATTAAACAGATAAAGCACTAATTCAGTGTTCAATCAATCTGTCACAGCCAATCACATGCAAGGACTACCCTCAATTCAGTAACAGTCAGACTATCTCTAAACTGAGTCCGAGAGCACATTAAGAGTTTGAACTAAACATCCTGGATAGAAACTCCTTCATTATTCTCCTGCCAAAGCGCTAGCCAATGTGCTCTAGACATAAATTCTTAATACTGATAAAATTAACACTTTAGAGAAGCCGTTCAGCACTGCTCCCTTAAGAGCACACACATATATATATTTTCTTTCGTCTTCACAAAAAGCCAAGAGTGGCCGAAGGTTCTCGATAATTGGAAAGTTTGAACTACTATCACAACCGATAATAAAGGAACGCCAGTGCTTGCGCGGAACCTGCTAATGTCCCTCATTTGCAATCTCATTTCGCCTGGAACCCATCAAGAGAAGGTCTGCGTTTTTTAGGACTTTATCAAGCGCTGGCAAACGCAATTTAATTTCACTATTGTGAGTGGAAATAGCTCTTCGCAGGCGGCGGCAGGAGGGGGGGGGCGGGGGGTTTGGCTCAGCGACAGACGAGCGTTTTTTTTCCGATTGGTGACATCAATTTGAATAGTTCAACCATGTGGCTGCAGCTCTATCAGAACCAAGAAAGACAATGTGCAGGAGGCCAGCAGGAGCCATTAGAGAAACAGCAGGGGGGATGAGGACGAGATAAGAAATGCACACACACATACATACATACGCATACGCACTCCTTCACCTGAGCACTAAGACAAAACAGGAACAGAAGTGAAAGACAAAGACATGAACATTTTGAGAAAATTATTGCAGGGCTGTTTGTGTGTGTCACATACAGTTGAGAATTATTAGCCCTCATGTTAAATTGTAATTCTTTTATATATATTTTTTATTTTTGCAACACATTTCTAAACATGATAGTTTTAGTAACTAATTTCTACTAACTGATTTATTTTATCTTTGCCATGATGACAGTACATAATATTTTACTAGATATTTTTCAAGATACTAGTATTCAGCTTAAAGAGCGATTTAAAGGCTTAACTAGGCAAGTTAGGGTAATTAGGCAAGTCATTGTACAACGATGGTTTGTTCTGTAGACAATCAAAAAAAAACTTGCTTAAGAGGGATAATAATATTGACCTTAAAATAGTTTTTAAAAAAATAATAAAACTGCTTTTATTCTAACCGAAATAAAACAAATCAGACTTTCTTCAGAAGAAAAAATATTATAGGAAATACTGTGAAAAATTCCTTGCTCTGTTAAACATCATTTGGGAAATTTTTGAAATATAAAAAAATATTTACAGGAAGGCTAATGATTTTGTATATATTCTAAAAAAAAAACTATTATCCACATGTTGTGCTGACAGATTTAGAGCTTTCAAAACATTATGAACTTATAAATTCTGCGTAAAAACATAATGATTATTATTAAGTACATTGTGAACTGTGCATGACTGCTGTTTAAAACTTGCAGAAGGATGTGGGCAAACCATACATACACACATACATACATACACACACACACTTACATACATACATTCACATACATACACATACATACATACACATACATACATACATACATCTGTGTCATGTATTTGCTTCTTTTAATTATGCACTTATTAGCTAATTTATGGATTTATTTGATTCTTAATTAGTGTTAGCTTATTTTATTTAGATTTTTTATATGGTTTTATTTAAAAAAAGCTGTGCAGCAAGTTGCCTTATAGGGTTCACAGCAGACGCGGCTTGCGTGAATAGATGACGCATACTGTAGATGCTTTAACATTTTGAGTTTACTCTCTTCATTCGTCCGTCAAATTCACTTCATTCACATGTGAAATTCACTTCAAAATAGACGTTCAGATTTTTCAACTTGCGCGTCAAATACCCGAAACGCTCAATTTGCTTTGTGTCATTCACTCGAATCGTGTCATATGCGCCGCCTCATTCGCGCAAATAGCACCGCAGGATATCTATCACGCCTTTGCATTGACTTAACATGTAAACCACTCGCACTTGCCGCTTCATCCGCGTATCATTGTGAACGTATCATTACAATTTTAAGTTGAGTCTTTTTTTTTTTTACAGCGTATATTCATTTGCAAGGATACATTCACACATATATACTTTTAATAAATGAGTAAGTAAATTAATTAATAAACCTACTATTCAAACCAACACAATCTCACGGCAATTCGAAACTTTTTGATTTAGTGGCTAATTCATACGAATTGTACGATCTCATTCGTACAATTTAGTACGATTTGCTTATCCACCAATGGCGGTTGGGTGCTACGCCTCCTTTTAAATATCGTACATTTTCGTATGACTGAACTTGTACGAATTTGTACGAATTAACCACTAAACTGACAAAACGTAAAATACTTATGTTTCCTCGTGAGATCAGGCTGATCAAACTGTCATTTTTGAGTGCCATCAAAGCACCACCAAGGGGTTAAAAATTTTATCATTTTACAATGCCACACTATTTAATAATACTGCTCTTGAACTTAAAAAATCTATGCAATGGGGAGAATAAAAATGTTTATCCTATTTCTAATTATCCTATAGTAGTACACCTAATCATCATCTGTAGTAAAGCAGCTTTATTTTTAGTTTGATACTGCAAGCATTTGTTTTATACTGCTGTCTGTGGCAGCGGTTAGAATCCATCTCTGAGGTGTATTAGTCCTCAGCATGACCTACTTTTACACTTTCAGGATCAATAATCTAATAAGGCTGATTTGAAATACGCACAAGAAATATATGCCTCGGGACAGTCTCCTGCCTCACATCTCTGGTTCTCTTATTAGTGTGTTTTTCCAAGCAATGTAAAAATATTCTTAGTATTCTGTCCTGCAAGAATATATTATTAATAAACGGAACCCCCCCAATACAGTTCAATGAGTTACTGTTAGTTAATGTGTTGGTATGTGTATTTACTACATTTATTAATCATATTTTCAACATTTACTAATTAATAATAAAGTTCAAAGCTAACATTGACTATTTTTAATAAGTAACATTAATAGAGATGAATAAATACTATAATAAATGTATTGTTCATTGTTCATGTTAGTAAACACATTAACTAATGAGACATTATCATAAACAGTACAATGGTCAACAATGAGATGTCAAATGAAGGTTGCCCTGAAGTGTGTTTCAATATGATTAAATGGGAGCATTGAGCTGTGTTTGTGATCAGCTGTGTGTGAGTGTTGTTGCTCACCTGCTGATTGGCGAGCTGTGCTCAGTGAGGGACACCAGTAGCTTGAGAGCGTAAACTGGTACAGGATCAGGCTCCAGGAGAAGAGTCTCATACCTGCAGAGAATATCCCTCATTAAACAACATATATAACATAGGTATAACATATATATATATATATAGGTTATAGGTATACAAAGGATATGTAAGGGATAAAGTAGTACAACCAGGCGGTTGCTAGTATAGAATAAAGCCTGACATGTTTATCGGCAAACCAAAGTGAATCGGAGCACTGTTGTATAAGACTGAAGGGCTTTATTCTGCGAAAACAACCATACTGAATGTACTTTATTGCTTGTTACATGACCACTTGCCATAAAACATAAAAAATAGAAAAAAAAACATTGTTCTGAGTGGTAAGAGTTTTCTAATTCTTCAATTAAAGGCAAAGAAACAAAAACAGCTAAATGGAGTATTCACTAAGCTATGTATTATTCAATCAGAAGATGGCGCCAAACAGTCAAAAACAGTGGCGTGACAGACAAGCATATAATCGTGGATGTGAAGGTATTCATTGAAGGGCAAGATGATTGGATGTACCCAGATGAGCCTGTGTTCTTAGTTTCAGCGGTTGTTATCTGGAAATAACATATCTTGGAATATAGTGACTGACCAATCAGAATCAAGTATTCCAGAGAGCCATGTAATACATTAATTGTAATTACATTAATGTAAAAATAATTTCATTAATTGTGATTGGTTCATCTCTTTGAAATGAGTAAATAGTTGTGGTCTTTTGGATGAAGCTAGTTAAACAAACTCTAGGTTTCAGAATATGATTAGATTTTACGAAACCAAACAAATCCAACTTGTTTTATAACTCGTAATAATCAAGTAATAATCAAGGAGCTTTGTTGCTGTACCATGGCTTCAGCATGCACAATGATATTATACAGAGCCTAAAAATAGCTGAAGATGCAGGCTGTCATGTTGGTTATTCTGAAGGAAGTTAGCTGATTTTAGCTTGATTTTAACTGATATCATTGCGCCTGATGCAGCCTTGGTGTGGTAGCAAAGATCGAGATGAGCAAGATGCTAATGGTCTAGTCAGATTCAATGATCTATGCTAAGCTAAGCTAAAAGTGCTCCTGCCAGAAGCAGAGACCAGCTGAATTGATTAAAATATGGTAAAACTCAACTCTAGAGGAGTTGTAAAATGAGCCTTTTTTTTACAATAATTAAATAAACACAAAAAAATAGAGTGCTCCTTTAAGGCAAAGTCTACATTTAATGTCTACATAACATTTTAATGATGGTTTTAATGATGAATGAATTCCCAAGACTTCACATCAAACTGAGCACATGCGGAATTTGATACACCGCGACTCAACCTCAGGAATCTATTGCTAATAATCAGGCTAATGTTAACCTCCACGCAGAGTTAATGCCTCAGCATTACGGAAATGCAAATGGAATATGAAATGAGAAAACAGTGGGCGTGGCTTTTTTTTTCTACTGCGAGCTGATTGGATGTAGTAAAGTAGGCATTTCATTTTGAAAAGATTGGGAAAAGGGTTTGGGGAGAGTTATTACAACCTAACAGACTCCTCCTCCTCACCATTTTTGTTTGTTGTCAAAACTGACAGTTGGAGGGGCGTGGTTAAGTATGTTAACCCCGCCCAATACCTCAGACTGACATAATCTAAGAATTTAACTGAAAACAAACAGAAAGTGCATTTTCAGACTTCAATTTAGATTACAAGGGCAAGCTATTTTTTTCTTTCTTAAAGGGTCACGAAACCAAAACACATTTTTTGAGATGCTGACAGTCATATATGTGTCCCATGTTGCTAAAAACACTATTAGGACACATATATTTCACAAAAAAGTGAAAATTGGTTGTTTTTGCGTGATTTCGAGCAAAAATTTGTTCTTCCGGTTTGAAAGGAAAATTTGAAGCTACATCACGGCCATGTGATCATTAAATCCAGCGTGGAGAATTGGCTGTCTGTACCGGCCGGTACAACGTGACATCTTTGAGTTTTCATCATTAATTCATGAGAAAGACTAGATTCGAACCAATCAGCGCGCTCTATTGTGAATGAGGTACAACCTCATTAATATGCATGATATAGCTTCGAAGACTGTTTCTACCTGTTACAGTGTTCAGACGGCAGAGAGACGCCACGTTGTGTTGCCAACCGTAATTAAAATAAGTGGAAGAAGAAGAATTGTTCGGAGACACAGGTCGTCAGTGTTGCGTTTATAAATGTGCCGCAATGAAGGTTTTGTTTCCATTTTCCCGCAATGAGAGCACTGCTGTGTGTGGACATGTGTGGATTACAGTGGTCTGCTAACACATGACAAAAATATGTTTGTAAGGAACATTTTTTACCCGAGAGCTTTTCGCATCTGGAAATGGTGAAATCCGGATTTGCCGCTCGTCTTCTTTTAAAAAAAGACGCGGTTCCAGTTCGTGTTGATTGTCCTGTCTCTACGGATTTGGTAAATGTGTGACCAATGTTCTTTATGTTTATTCAGATGGCAAAGTTAGTTAGTATGGTCAGCAGTACTCTTTCAGTTTTTAAAGACATACCTTAGTCAAAATGATTTAGTTACTAAGTTTACAGTACCTTAATATCACTACAATATTATGGACAGAAAGATCCGCTGTAAATGCTGCTCTCCGAATGTAAACATGTAAACACCTTAATCAAACTATTACCACCGTGAAGGATTTTCGCCGCGTATGATTTTTGCCGCATTTTGTGACAGGATAGTTTATACACACACAGCTGTTGACGTTATTGTTTGCACCTACCGAGTCTCTGCATCTACCAAGAAATGCAGAGGGTTTTTTTCTCCCATTCGGCGTGCGGTATCATTAAATTTGATTAAAATAACACTCCCAGCAGTTCCTCGCATCCAATATATCGTTTGTCACGGGGGGCATGCATGAAATGTTCCTGAATGAAAGTGAAAGTACCAAACTGCAGTTAAAGTCCACAAATTAAAAATGAAACACCCGAAATTACATGAAACTCCGGAGGAAATATGGATAGCACTGCAATGATGCAATGATTTTAATCGAATTATGTGCTATAACTTGTAAAACGGGATCATGAAAGGAACAATCAAAAAGTAACTCATGTAAACACCATCATATTATTGTCTTATTCACATTAAGGCAAATAATTATATTACTGATGTCCATGTAAACGTAGTCAGTGTCTATCTCCCCTGCGTCTGTATTTGTGTTGCCTCTGTGAAAATCCACGCGTGCATGCAAACCCTTCCCTCTTTCGCCACTCGACACTCCCACCTAAACAAAGCTGGACTCAACCACTTTCCTGACTTTTTCAAACTAGAGGTGTGAAAACACCCTGCTGAGACAGGGGGAGTTTCGTGACCCTTTAAATGTCATGCACAGATGAATCGTTCAAATCAAAACTAGCAATGTGAGCTAACGAAATCACATGGATTTGATTTGTACTTTAAATAGATATGAAGCAAAATGGCTCCCTGTAGACTGAGGTGTTTTTGACAGGTCAAAACGAGGGGTTATTTATGCAACCATTAAGAAATGTAACCAAAGTAAGTCATAGACTTTTGATTATGACTCTAAAGAATTATATAAACTTGTGGGCATCTGATGTCACCTGTAATAATTTCATGACTATCCTTCCCGACTTTTCAATATTATGGAGTTCAGCATTGCAAGTGAAGGAGACAAAGCGCAAAAGCGCAGGTGAGACCAAAACACTCAACATATACTGAATGTAAATTCAGACAGACACAAAAACATAACAAATGCCGATTTTTCTTGTAAAAACTCAAAGATCCTAGATCACTGGTCACTAACAGACGGATTGTGGTCCTGTCCCAGAAACCATCCCATGCAAACCCAGACCTACAACCTATAGAGGTCTGCACAGGTCTGTTATTTCAGTCCCACTCCCACTGTGTGTTCTTCTGCAAGCTCTCTCTTTGCTTAAGTTTTATTCACTACTGATAACGGATAACGGAGCTCTCTGGAATGAATGTTAAAAAAATGCATTGTTGCCTTGGTAATGCAAGCATAATGTAAACAGAAGTAATCAAAACTCTAAAAGTGCTCAATTATTAAGATGTGTTGACAAATATTATCTGCATAATTTGGTTGAGACTGTTGAGTCAAGACGTAAAACAGAAAAGGCAGAAATTTAAGCTTTTTCTCTTAATATTTTTTGAACATACAATTTTCAAAATGCCCTACTTTTATTTAATTAATGAGAGAACATGTAAATCTACAGGCATATGTGTGAAGCCTGTTGCATTGTCAGGTGTTTGTTACCCAATAAATATTTATATTGTTCTTTGAATTTTTCTGTAGCCATTTATTTCCCTAAACATAGCACATAATGTACCGTACCGAAACCCTAAAACCGTGATACATACCGAACCGTTGCACCTTTACTTGCCAGGCTATAAATGCCTTCTCTTTTTTTTGTCCTAATCAGTTGTGACAGATGTGAGCATTTAGCGACACAATGCTCAATGTATATTTCTGAATACGCACCACTGGTCCAAACTCATGCTCCACATTAGCATGCAAAAAATATCTTCTGATTGACAGCAACCGTGTACATCAGGTGTGCACGGACAAATCGCTTGCCGCTGGAAACTTCACATCATATCATGGCCGATCTGAGTTTGAATAAACAAGAGCGGTGAGTCTTACTGTGGCAGCAGGGCCTCAGAGATGAGCGTCAGCAGGCGAGTGTTGGAGGAGATGTTCCCTTCACCTTCCCACTCTCGCTCTCCTTCTCCAGCTCTCTCTCGCTCCTCCACCTCGTCTTGGCTCAGCAGCAGCAGTGTGATCTCTGACAGCACACGCAAACTCACAATACGCCATTCCACTGGGACATACACACACATAGCAGAAAGGTTACATTTCTCTATTTACATGCACACAAAAAAAAACAGAGATACATGGACGGACATACATCAACAATATTCGTAGCTCATATTCAAAGATGTTATTAATGTTTTTCGTGATCTTAAAAACCTTTTGTTATAAAGGCTGGAGCTTTCAATGCATGAAATGTGTGTAGGCATATGCAAAGTGTGACTATCAATACATTTCATTAAACAAATGAAAGAAAAAAAAAAATACTCAATACATATATTTTTTTGGCCACATGACAATTCTATGTTTATTCAACTTTGTGCACTGAAGTTCATACTAAATAACTGACATATTTCAAGTATATATTTACACGCACACACAGCTATGGAAAGAATTAAGACATGTTTATAGTCATTATTTTAGACAATACTATTGACTACATAATAAACATTTGAATCAAAATTATTTATAAAAATGTTTTAAATGTATAACAACCTAAAGCCTGGAACAGTCATACATGTTTTATTTCAATATTTACTGTATGAAATATAATTTCAATGTACAGTCGTGGCCAAAAGTTTTGAGAATGACATAAATATTGGAAATTGGAAAAGTTGCTGTTAAAGTTTTTATAATAGCAATTTGCATATACTCCAGAATGTTATGAAGAGTGATCAGATGAATTGCATAGTCCTCCTTTGCCATGAAAATGAACTTAATCCTTTCCTCTGCATTTCATTGCTGTCATTAAAGGACTTGCTGAGATCATTTCAGTAATCGTCTTGTTAACTCAGGTGAAAATGTTGACGAGCACAAGGCTGGAGATCATTATGTCAGGCTGATTGGGTTAGAATGGCAGACTTGACATGTTAAAAGGAGGGTGATGCTTGAAATCATTGTTCTTCCATTGTT
This sequence comes from Danio jaintianensis, assembly GCA_903798115.1. Taxonomy (NCBI): domain Eukaryota; kingdom Metazoa; phylum Chordata; class Actinopteri; order Cypriniformes; family Danionidae; genus Danio; species Danio jaintianensis. Next base: position 5,364,598 of record CAIGQV010019270.1, read on the forward strand.
AACCATGGTGACCTGCAAAGAAACGCGTGCGGCCATCATTGCGTTGCATAAAAATGGCTTCACAGGCAAGGATATTGTGGCTACTAAGATTGCACCTAAATCAACAATTTATAGGATCATCAAGAACTTCAAGGAAAGAGGTTCAATTCTTGTTAAGAAGGCCTTAGGGCGTCCAAGAAAGTCCAGCAAGCGTCAGGATTGTCTCCTAAAGAGGATTCAGCTGCGGGATCGGAATGCCACCAGTGCAGAGCTTGCTCAGGAATGGCAGCAGGCAGGTGTGAGCGCATCTGCACACACAGTGAGGCGAAGACTTTTGGAAGATGGTCTGGTGTCAAGAAGGGCAGCAAAAAAGCCACTTCTCTCCAAAAAAACATCAGGGACAGATTGATCTTCTGCAAAAAGTATGGCGAATGGACTGCTGAGGACTGGGGCAAAGTCATATTCTCCGATGAAGCCCCTTTCCGATTGTTTGGGGCATCTAGAAAAAGGCTTGTCCGGAGAAGAAAAAGTGAGCGCTACCATCAGTCCTGTGTCATGCCAACAGTAAAGCATCATGAGACCATTCATGTGTGGGGTTGCTTCTCATCCAAGGGAGTGGGCTCACTCACAATTTTGCCCAAAAATGCAGCCATGAATAAAGAATGGTACCAAAACACCCTCCAACAGCAACTTCTTCCAACAATCCAACAACAGTTTGGTGAAGAACAATGCATTTTCCAGCACGATGGAGCACCGTGCCATAAGGCAAAAGTGATATCTAAGTGGCTCAGGGACCAAAACATTGAAATTTTGGGTCCATGGCCTGGAAACTCCCCAGATCCTAATCCCATTGAGAATTTGTGGTCAATCCTCAGAAGGCGGGTGGACAAACAAAAACCCACTAATTCTGACAAGCTCCAAGAAGTGATTATGAAAGAATGGGTTGCTATCAGTCAGGATTTGGCCCAGAAGTTGATTGAGAGCATGCCCAGTCGAATTGCAGAGGTCCTGAAAAAGAAGAGCCAACACTGCAAATACTGACTCTTTGCATAAATGTCATGTAATTGTCGATAAAAGCCTTTGAAACGTATGAAGTGCTTGTAATTATATTTCAGTACATCACAGAAACAACTGAAACAAAGATCTAAAAGCAGTTTAGCAGCAAACTTTGTTTGTTTCTTTGTTCTATTAATTATTTTATTATTTTCAGCTGGCACACGTGTCATTTTCAAAACATTTCATCACATTTTTCAGTCATGTGGATCAGAAAATTTCAGCAAAGTTGTCCTAAAACCAAAATGTGTGTGTGTGTGTGTGTGTGTGTGTGTGTGTGTGTGTGTGTGTGT
>CAIGQV010019270.1:5368882-5380548 GCA_903798115.1 Danio jaintianensis
ACACACACACACACACACACACACACACACACACACACACACACTAACAGCTGGAAGCAGAAGACTAAGAGAGAGAGCTCTGAAACAGCTCCAATTTGCATGGAAATGTGATGTCAGCTCTGCCCTTTGATCATAGTAAGCGTGCTCCAACAAAAGGCCTTACGCCAGCTCTTTTGAAAATTACAATCAGGTTTTTTTACGATTATTACCAACTACAATCGGCCAGCAAATGTTGCGCACAGGTGTCTTAATGTTGATGTCTGTGGGCATCTCTCAAACAAAAGATCTCACTCTTTGCGACTCCCAGTGAAAAGAACACCAAAGAAACACATTGTAAAGGTTATCTATGGATTTCTCTCTCTCTCTCTCTATTGTAGGACTTTTTTTTTCAGTGAGCCACATGTATTGTAGAGCCGCTACGCTAAACCTGCGGCACATCTTTGATCTCTTGCCGGCTCCTTATGAGACGTTTGTCCTGAATGTCAGTATAATAGTAATTCTTTCTCTGTAGCTTATTTGAGGTATGTTTGAACATTTGAATCAAACTTAGTGAGCTAGCCAGCTATAATATGGGTCAATGGTGGAGAAAAAAAGTGTCCTTGGTAAAGAAAAGAAAAACCTTCACTTATGTGCAGAGTGCTTAGAAATATACACTTTGTATCTGTGCTGCTTTCAAATGAGTTTTGAAAAAGAACAAAAAACTTTTATACTATTTTCAACAAATGTTTAAATTAATGACCTCAAATGTCAATACCAAAGAAAAATTTTGCTTTTTTCAAGGCTTTGCTGGGTTAAACACAATTTTTGCAAACTAATTTTATACACTACCTGACAAAAGTCTCGTCGCCCATCTAAGTTTTAGGAACAAAGTCATCTGGAATGGCAAAGAAAGCATTCTTGCAGGACTCCCAGAGTTCATCAAGATTCTTTGGATTCATCTTCAATGCCTCCTCCTTTATCTTACCCCAGAAATGCTCAATAATGTTCATGTCTGGTGACTAGGCTGGCCAATCCTAGAGCATCTTGACCTTCTTTGCTTTCAGGAACTTTGATGTGGAGGCTGAAGTATGAGAAGGAGCACTATCCTGCTGAAGAATTTGCCCTCTCCTGTGGTTTGTAATGTAATGGGCAGCACAAATACCTCAGGCTGTTGATGTTGCCATCCACTCTGCAGATCTCTCGCACGCCCCCATACTGAATGTAGCCACAATCCATGATTTTTCCTTCACCAAACTTGACTGATTTCTGTGAGAATCTCGGGTTCATGCAGGTTCCAATAGGTCTTCTGCAGTATTTGTGATGATTGGGATGCAGTTCAACAGATGATTCATGGGAAAAATCTACCTTCTGCCACTTTTCCAAATGATCAACTAGAAGTCAAGTTATTATTTGTTGCTCTTACAACTGGGATCGACGACAAGACTTTTGTCAGGTAGTATATATTAATAGATATTTTGTGGCAAACTACTTTGAAATGTTACAGTTTCTTCTTTAAACCTTTGAAAACATTTTTTTTCTTTTTGGGTTCGAGATTTTTATATGAATCTGAATTCAGAAATTAAAAACATGCTCGATAAGACAAGTCAATTTATCTTCATTTCTATGGCGCTTTTTACAATGTAGATTGTGCCAAAGCAGCTTAACATAGATGGAGAAAAGAGAATAAACAGCCATAACATTATTTCAGATTGTGGAACATTCCAGCAATTCAGGCAGGCAGGAGAGTCGTGTAGAATGCTGGTGTGGCTCTAGTTTAATTAAAACCGATTCAGTTCAGTTTAATACAAATGCTACTGTTAAAGTTCAGTTCAGTTTAATACAAATAGAGGCTGTGCATCACAAAACGCAATTTAAAAGTACATTTTGCCAATGTTCCAAATTATTTATGATGTCTTTTATTTTGCTTTTGTTTACCAAGGCTGCATTTCATGCACTAAAATACCGTAAGAACAGAAATATTCTGAAACGTTTTTAATTAAAGTAAATGATTCTTATTTAGATTTAAATGCCCATTTTCACAATATTGTACAAAATATGTCCTTGCTGGTTCTGAGAGTTGGATAAATACCAATTAATTGACCTTTTAAATGGTATTTTAAATGAGTCTCGTGGATAATTTTAAGCAATCTTTTAGGAGGGATTTAAGTAACCTGCGATCTTAACTCGTGCACCAGCTTATCTTATCATTTTAAGTATTATCTTGCTTATCAAATGTTGTCCCGGACGAGTCAACACTGGCAGAAAACTGGAGCACTTGACCCCGTTGACGTATTCAGCAAAAAAAACGTGTTTTAAATGAATGGGTTGCTACTAACCTCTTAACTGTCACCATCCCGATAGAAGGGTGCCTAAGCTTACTTCACTATATCGCAATTAAATCCTAATCTAGTCATGACAAACTATATATCAATGGAAAGGTCTAACTCTTCTGAATATATATTTACAGTTGTTTTTTTTATTATTTAGGAAGAGTAATAGATCAAAATACATTTACTGTCACCCTTCAACCTGTGAGACCATTTGCAGTTACATATATGTTATACTCTAAACCTAAAGCAATCATGAAAAACTATATATCATTTGAAAGCTTAACATTTCTAGTTTCCAAATCTGGTGACTGATTTTTGATAGATGTTACTGAGCAATTGGTTTTATTTATTAATTTGCGACAAAGATACTTATCAGAGTCCTAAAGCATTACTTTGCTACAGCAATCCACATGAAAAAAAATATGGTTCATACTACTCAAAATATACACAGAAATAGGGGGCGCCCTCATACGGTCACCAATGGAAACTGTATGTCATCTGGTGATCATGTTTGGTACTGCGGCCAAACAAAATCTTACTTTTTTGAGATATCAACTTCAAATTCGGAATATAAACTGTTCAGATATTTAGCTTTGATTTTCTGTCAAACTTGGGCTAAAACACTGGCTATCTTATGTAATATATTAAACTTAATTTATAGTTTTATTATTTTGATGAACTTAAAGGCACATAACTTTTTATTTATTTTACTTTTTGGAATGGCTTCACTTTAGCTACAATTCGACAAGTGTCTTCTTCAAAATGAGACCAAGCTTAAATCTATGCACCAAAGCGTTGAAGATAGACATGAAAATGACATGTTTCGATGTTCAAAAAGTGGCGACAGTTAAGGGGTAAAACCAATCGAACAGTGAACGCATTTATTTCTCGTCACTTAATTACACATCAAATTATGACTGCCATTTGTACATATATTAGCCTAACAATGTTATTTCTAATAACAACTGGCTGCTTTCATCCAATACCGTCACGGCCCACATGTTGAAAACCACTATTCTAATTCATAGAGTCTGTATTGTTAGGTCTTTTGGGGTCAAACTTAACTTCGAAACTTTCTGAAAGCTCTATGTCTATTACCCTTATGAATATCAGATTCAATAAACTACGGTCATTTGCATGCTATATGGTGTGTGTGTGTGTGCGTGTCCAGAGTGGAGATAGGGTTTAATGACTCCTGGCAAACTGTAATTAAGGTGTCTTCTCCTATTATAGAGTATCAGAGAGTGTGTGTCCTCTCAAAGCTTCCTGATGCTCGAGTCCTACAGAACACATGTCAATACTCATTACACGAGCCTCACACACACACAGTGATTTCCTGTTGCTCTGAGGGTTTGTGAGAGTAATAGCTGTGGGCAGCTGAGGCGAGTGCAGATCTCAGTTGTAGCTCCGTCAAGCATGAGGATGTGAGATCTCAGGTTAGACGTGTGAATGTGGCCCTCGCTGCTCTGATACACAGCTTGATTTATTGTGTTTGTGAGTTTGCCCTTAACACAGCTGCATGGGGCCAAACGGAGAGTTTAGAGACTAACTTTTCACCGCACACACTCATAATAACGTCACTGCATTACACTTTGTAATGCAGGTGCAATAGTCCCATGGTAAACTTATATAAAACATTACAAATAAGAGGAAAAAGGCCGGGACACACCAAGCCGATGCCAAACAACTAGTGGTCGACCGATATATCGGCCGATATTTGGCATTTTATATCAGATATCACATTTGGCTGATATTTTCAAGTAAGACTTTTATTTTGATGATGCGGCAGACTTTTATAAAATGAATAAATTATATCGGCTAAATATCGGCCACCCTGCTTTCCAAGATATCGGTATCGGCCTTCAAAAAACCCTTATCGATCGACCACTACAAACAACTGGCACTAAAGAAAACCCAACTGTGTTGCGTTGGCTCACGTCTGGACCAGAAAAGCCATATCATTTGCAAATATTTATAAAAAAGTAGTAAAATTACAGCCGGCCTCTTTGTGTTCCTTCCTGACTTGAATCGTTTACTTGCTAAGCCACTTCAGTTTTGGATCTCGCACTCTGATTCGCACTCATTTGGCTCACATATATACTCTGTGCTCTGAGTACTTCATAAGCGTGGTGGGTGTTTCTCTCAGTCTCGTGCTAAATGCAGTCGACCAATCACAACAGACTGGGTCATCGGACCAATCACCACAGATTAGCATCACACAAAGGAGGGTTTTGGGAACAAATGAATCGCTGAACGAATCATATGGGAGTCGTTGGGATAATTAGGTAAAAATAAATGCATATTATAAGACAATGAAAGTGTTTTTTGACCTTGCATGCATATCAGCCTGTTGTTGAAGACCCCCAAAACCAAAATATGACCTTTTATAATGCATAATAGGGGCTCTTTAAAAATAACAAATAACTATAAATAATAAAAAACACAAAAATAAACTTCCAATTCAAAGTTAATAATTAAAATTCAAAGAAATTAATAATTAAATAATGAATTAATAATTAAAATTCAAAGTAAATTTGATATTTAATAAGAAAAAAAGAAAAATATGTTGAATCAGATCGCATCATAAGTAAATGCTTAATTTTGAAACAACTGTGAGAGAGACACAAAATGAAAAGTGCATCAGCGCTTGTGAGTGTACTTACAATGCAGGGGTAGAGGCTGAGCAGAGCGGGATGCTGGGAAATGGCCTCCACTGCTGACAGCGTGTTTCTGATCAGCTCCTCCGATGATGCTTGACCTGTTTTGGGGGAAACAAAAACATAGAAATAATTAATTAATAATAAAACCGTAATCTCACCTTTCAGAAATTCATTTTGTATGTAATAGCTGAAAAAAACATTACACTAGGAGACTTTAATAATTGAACATCTTTTGATCTAACAAACAAAACTAAAAAACTAGAGCTAAATTACATAACATTACAAAAAAAAGTAATTTACGCAAGAATAGATTAAAGAAGAGGAAGAGAAAGCCAAATAGTTGAAGAGTTAACAATACATAATGAATGAAAATAAAATAAAAGTAAAACCTACCAATTGCACTTCCCAAACTCGTCTCATTAGAGTCAATGGAAGTTATGTGATTCTTTCCACAAGAGAAAAGAGAAAAGAGATTATATACACATATTTACCCGCTGAGAGACTGACGTTCAAAAGTTTAATGTTAATAGAATTTAGGTTAAGAGACCATCTGGAAATTCCAAGTTTCTCTGGATTTATTAAATATGTATATTTTGGCATATAAAGTTTGAAAATGTATTTATTTATGTATTTATTATACCATACATACAGTTTAAGTCAGAATTATTAGCCCTCCTAGATTATTACCCGCTCCCCCACCCCCTTTGTATATTTACCAATTTCTGTTTTACGGAAAGAAGAAAACATTTCTAAACACAATAGTTTTAATAACTCATTTCTAATAACTGATTTCTTTTATCTTTGCCATGATGAAAGTACATCATATTTGACTAGATATTTTTTAAAGATACTAGTATTCAGCTTAAAGTGACATTTAAAGGCTTAACTAGGTTAATTAGGCAAGTTAGGGTAATTAGGCAAGTCATTGTATAACAGTGTTTTGTTCTATAGACACTCGAAGAAAAAAAAAGATTGCTTAAGGCAGGGGTGTCCAAACTCGGCCTTAAAGGGTCGTTGTCCTGCATGGTTTAGCTCCAACTTTCTTCAACACACCTGCCTGGAAGTTTCTAGTATACCTAGAAAGAGCTTGATTAGCTGGTTCAGGTGTGTTTAATTGGGGTTGAAACTAAATTATGCAGGACACCGGCCCTCCACCGGACTGAGTTTGGACACCCCTGGCTTAAGAGGACTAATAATATTAAAATTATAGTCAAAATTAATAATTATTAGTTGACTTGACTTAAAATAAGCAAGTAAAAAGCAATAAAAAGCAAGTAAACCTGTTGTTTTTAAAACAATTTGTTGACTTTACTTTTAACATTTTTACAATTTTGTAAACCCATGCATACTATATGCATATTTATATAACTTTTTAAGTTTTAATCAACTTAAAAGTTCCAAGCTACAATTGGTTTACTTACTTTAAGTTAAGTCAACTTGTAAATTTGAAGGAAACGAGTTTACTCACTTTTTTAAGTAAAAAAAAAACAAACACTTTTTACAGTGTATTTAATGAATGGTTAATATTGTGAATTGTGCATTAAATTAAAGTGTGACCATATTTATAAGTCTGATAAAAAATAAATGACTAAACAGAGATAAACGACTCACCAGGAGTTTCCCAAATTTGATGAGAAAGGCCTCAGTCACCACCTGCGGTCGGAAGATCTGCCAAACCAAACAGACACAGTTAGGAAACATTCAGGTCTGAAAGATGCTTCACCAACCCTACAACACGGTACAACACCGCTATTCACTATTGAGTCCTATTCCGTTTGGGTTCCACCAGAAACTGTCAGTCTTCCCTTGAGCTTTAGCGGCTATGAAGTCCTACGGTTGTCTTGAAGACAGCCGAACGCACGCTGCAGACTTTTTTTTCATCGTTCTGCAAAATCGGCTGTACCGGATCTATTAATGCATCATTCTCCCAGACGGCCGCTAAATTGCCTTTTGCAATGAATCTCTCTGGCAGGTTCAGGAATTTTGGGCCGTATTGCCGCTGTCAATTGTGACTAAAATCCCAGTGACTATGCGTAACGTACAGCCTGACATAAGAACGTTAATGTCACCAAGGAATGTCACCGTTAAAGTCTGCCGTGGGCTTTACTCAAGATCTCATTGCGGGACACATTGTACTGTACAATCTGACAAGCAGCGATTGTAGAGGATAGCAAAAATTGTCGAATGTTCAGCCAGCTTAAGAGAAAACGTTCTAAAGCTCTACGGTTCTGTCAGACGACATTTTTTCCCATCATCCACCATTATGACTATAAGTAACAGAAGACGCAGGACTTGGTGCTTATTCTTCCTTTTTTCCCTCCTTTTTCCCAAGGAGCACATGTCCTCCCAATCAAAAGGAGTACATATATGTGCATATAAGCTGTTTTGCCTTAATATAGTGATGCAGGAAGACATTTACAAGCAAAATTACTTGAACAGTGTTCTTAGTTTTTCTTTTCTTTACCTCATAGGGCATCCCAGATAAAAGCCACAAGCTAGTTGGTTTGCTGTGCAACCAAAATACCAATAAAATATCCATTTCTCAGTGAAAATAGGTAATATATTTTGGTGCATTTGAACAAAACAGATTTTTTAAACAGATATATTTATTAAAACAATATTATAGTCACCGAATATCTTTGGAAATAGAAAGATTACGCATTTAAATTCATGCGAAATATTGCAAAAAAAAAAAAAAAAAAAAAATCAAACTACAATATCTCAACACAATTATATAGTTCTTGTTTCTCTTGAGTTTTGGTCTTTTAAAATTTTTTATTGAATATTTTCCGCTAACATATAACATTTTTGGACAGTTATCCTAAGTTATTTTGTTAGATTAGCTCCAGATTTGGCTTCAGTACTGACTAATCTAATGTAGTGTTGTTTTGATACTGGAATTCGATACCAATTGGTACTGAAATTTTAAAAGCGTCCATTTCCCGCTAACAATTGAGTGCTTTTGAGTGTGTTCTTAAACAGCGCTGATTTGCCATTGTGTTCACGTGCTCAACAGAAATGACTGTGCTTGGCCGTGAAGGTCATCAGTTCACCGAACTCACCGCTGTTTACTGAGTGTAACCACAGATGCAGGGACACTGGAGCGTTTTAAAGCTGCGAAGATCAGCTGGTCTGTTTATAAGCTGACATACAAGCGATCTGCTGATGAATCGACTGCTTTTCACGGTTTTAAAACGCTCCAGTGTCCCTGTATCTGTGTTTACACTCAGTAAACAGTGGTTTAAACAGTATATACTGCTGCGGAACATGCTATTACAGTTCACACAGGAACTTCAACTAGCATTAGAAACTGACAAATCATCACATGACTAATGCCTTACTTTTTCCCCCCGCTGGTTTTGTTTATCCATTTTGTTTGACACTTGATGACACAATTTGACACAAACTTGATGACACAATTTACAATTTCCTAACCAGAATTCTGAATCAAAACGCTTTTTCTCCCTCATTTTGTCGATGAAAACGGCTTGACACAAACAACAACTTGACTTAGATAAAAAAAATTTACGACGGACGAATTTTTCTGAGGCAGTGTGTCAATACGATTGACACAACTTGAGGTTGAATTCATTTTTTAAATTGCAGACAAAAATTTCGGATTTAGTGTGCAATAACCTTAAGAGTTACGAGTGATTTCGTGTTTTGGGGCCACTGTAGTGCCCCCATCAGGCAGAATGGAGCGAGCCTTTCTGACTTTGTAGACGGGTCTGTACTACCATCTGTCAAAGTTTAAAGCCTCTACAACAAAGTTTTAGGGCAGAAAGGTGACCTTTTGAACTTTTCTAACAATTACAAAAGGGTTTCCACTACACTTGAAGTCCTAACCATACCAAATCTTTACAAACTTTTATTTTGAAATATAAAATATATTATATTTCCTTCAATGGTAAAACAGAAATCTCTCAGAATTAATTAAAAAAAAAATTATTTGTGAACGTGTCGAGTGGAATTTGGAATGACATGAAGAATCATGATTAAGACATGCATTACGCCAATCAAGATTTAAAATTTTAAGACCTTAAAATTCATAAAACATTGTTTTTTTAACAATCCACATGGACTCTTTTTCACATATATCCATCTTCAGGTTCACACACATCTACGTTCAGTTGCAAACATGAGTGAAACACACTACTGAGATCTGACACACTCAATTCCAGTGCGTTCCACTTAAAAAAAGAGTGTAATACAGTGATGTGCTGCTCCTCTCTGGAGGACTCCAGCGCTGATGTGAGAATGAGGAGGTTTATGTTTGTGCTGCAGGACCGTAATGATGCGGGTCAGAGGTCACAGTCCCGGACAGTGAGGTATTGAGCTCTTACCCACTCTGGTCTCAGAGAAACACACACCGGATCTGACCTCTGTGACTGCCAAGTGTGTTGGCTGTCAGCAAAGCAACAGGCCAGAGAGACAGATGAGACCACAGAGAGGCTCTTCACATCAATGTATGTATGGATGCACAAACACACAGGCCTACAAGAGTACGACGAGGAGATCACGCACACGGGGCTCTGGGGCATCAGAGGCCAGCCGAGTCTCACAGATGCAGACCAACCTGCTACTGGGAAGACAAGCAGCTTTGCCCTGCAGCGCTTTTCTTAATATCGGAATATACACACGCATCGGTGTTGGGGAGCCAGACTTTTGACTATAGGCAAGAAGTCTAGCCCACACGGCAGCTTTTTCTAGCCAAGAACCACCCACTGAGGCAAGAAGGGGTCGGATGACTGACACAAGCTTGGACATTTTGGACTATTTTGAAGATTTAAAAAATAATGGTATCACGCCATCACAGCTGTGAATTCTAATAGAGCTGAATTATTTGGTGAGCAAAAACGTTTAATTACTTAAAACATGTTATTACATACAGTTGAAGTCAGAATTATTAACCCCTCTGTATATTTTTTCCCCCAATTTCTGTTTAACGGAAAGAAGATTTTTTTTAACACATTCATTCATTCACTTTCCTTAGGCTTAGTCCCTTTATTCACCAGGGGTCGCCACAGCTAACTGCCTACTTAACCGCTAACTTATCTAGTATATGTTTTACACAGCGGATGCCCTTCCAGCTGCAACCCAGTACTGGGAAACACCCACACACACACTCATACACTACGGGCAATTTAGTTTATTCAATTCACCTATAGCGCATGTCTTTGGACTGTGGGGGAAACCGGAGCACCGGAAACCGGAAACCCACGCCAGCACGGGGAGAACATGCAAACTACTCCACATAGAAATGCCAACTGACCCAGCCGGGGCTCGAACCAGCGACTTTCTTGCTGTGAGGCGACTAAACATTTCTAAACATAATAGTTTTAATAACCAATTTTCTAATAACTGATTTCTTTTATCTTTGCCATGATGACAGAACATCATATTTTACTAGATATTTTTCAACATACTAGTATTCAGCTTAAAGTGACATTTAAAGGCTTAACTAGGTTAATTAGGCAAGTCAGGGTAATTAGGCAAGTCATTGTATAAGAGTGGTTTGTTCTGTAGACAATTGAAAACCAAATATTGCTTAAGGAGGTTAATAATATTGACCTGCTTTCAAAAAAACTGCTTTTATTCTAGTCAAAATAAAACAAATAAGGTTTTCTCTAGAAGAAAAAAATAGTATAGGAAATACTATGAAAAATTCCTTCCGAACAAGTCTTATGAACTAATTTAATTTTTTTATTTCATATTTCGACAGTAAAGAAGGAACACAGCCAAATGTTTTTCTCACTACAGATTTACTTGAGTAACAGTACACATCTTTAAATGTACTCTAAAAGTTCAAATTATACTCTCACACTCTCACATTCACACACTCATACACTATGGCCAATTTTGTTTACCCAATTCACCTATAGCGCATGTCTTTGGACTGTGAGGGAAACCAGAGCACCCAGCGGAAACCCACGCCAACACGGGGAGAACATGCAAACTCCACACAGAAATGCCAACTGACCTAGCAGGGACTCAAACCAGCGACCTTCTTGCTGCTGTGATGCGACTGTGCTAACCACTGAGCCACTGTGCCACCTAATATTAACTAATACCCCCTTATTCTAAGTGTTACCTCATTTGCTCACTGAATGACCCAAACAATCTCGTCCTCTAGAGAAGTGGTCAGCCATTAAGACTAATGCTGGTCATTTGGACGAAACATTTGCCATATCTGAGCACAATATGCAGTCGCAGCCAGTGAACGAAACGGTTTGTGGGTGATGTGCTGTCTGAGGCTGGCAAACTCACTGTGAGGACCATTAAAAAGCAGACAGACACACAAACAATCAAAAAGAGCTGCCTATTCGCCACTCTAAGCCGCCCACTGCAGCTCTGTGTTAATGGACATCAGTGTCTCCTCCTCAGAAGAGTTAATGACAGTGGAACTATCAGACAGACAGCTCTATCAGCTCCGACCCCTTCAAAATGAGACGACTCAATCTGCCAAGCGAGTCTCCATGGCAAATCCTGGCCCAATGTAAAAAGTCTATTTAATCAGCAGAGAGCCTCATCAACTCCGCGAAATGACAAACATCTTTCTCTGAGAACACCAGATCCCTTCATATTAATTTTGCCGTGACTGAGTGTGTCAGAAGTAAATCCAATTTTGCACTGTTTGGCAACTGGTAATAATCTGTATCTGTGTGTGTGTGTGTGTGTGTGTGTGTGTGTGTGTGTG
>CAIGQV010019270.1:5401388-5416200 GCA_903798115.1 Danio jaintianensis
TGCGATTAATTAAAATTGTATTGAAATTGCGATTTGAACATGCACAATTTCTAAGTCGCCTTACAGCACAATTTTCCTGCAGTATGCTATTTGAACCAATCATAACGCAGCGTGCCTAAACAGAGCACGAAAACAGGAGACTGAGCTTAATGACAAATAGCCTGCATAAAGAGGGATGATGAGTTCAGCACAGGTGGACTTGGTGCATAAAAAAGTCAACATCTGTGGTGTGGGATTACTTTGGATACAGGAAGTATCACAGAACCAGGTAATTTGTAAGACCTGTCAGTCACATATCGCGTCTAAATCCTGTGGAAAGCGCGATCGCATCGCTTTCTTCAGCATTTTCAACGTGCTTTGTGCTTGCGATCCTTTGTCCGGCGACCATCAACCGTTTTCTCAGAGGATGGCAAACTAACAAAACATTGCTGCAGCTCTGATACAAGTTTTATTTATGGAGAAAATTAAAAAGCACTGGGTGTTTAGGTGTTCTGCGTTTGTCTGAGGTAATTAGTCTACCGAAATCTGTATATTCTATACAAAGTATGAAGCTGATCAGTCAGTTCTTGTTACGTGACTCGCGGTGTGCATGCAGCATTCAGAAAAGCTGAGATGTTTTCAAATGGGTGTCCCTGGAAAATGCGAGTGTGTCGCTCCCAATATGCGCGCCTCCATTGAAAATAACGAAATGCAAAAGTCGCGATATGTGAACAGCCTATTTCACGGCAGCGTCACAAAGAGATCTATGATTTATACATGGCAAAAAAAAAAAAAAAAAAAAAAAGAGTCTGTGAACACGTACAAAAGTACATGCAACTACTTCTGATATGTGGTCAAGCAGAACATTGGAGCCTTACTTGAGTTTGACGAATCGCGCACACACACGTACACACAAAGTAGCCTCTTTATTTGTTTTGCATTCATTTTTTTTTCACCTTTACTAGGTGATTCTTTTTTTTTGCCTTATGTCTGTTTTAGAGACATGTTACAGGTCTTTGATAAAGATCTAATTGTTTTTCTTTGGAAATAACTTTCAGAATCCTACTGTAAAACATCTGTGTGTGTCAAAATCGTGATTAAAATCTAAATCGCAATATTGTTCAATAAAATCGTGATAGGTTTTTTTTTGTCCATATCGCACAGCCCTATTGCTTACACAACAACGCTGTTTTTGGGACTGAAAATGCTCCAAAGTAGACGTTTTTTTAAAACGGTGCCATTAGCCATGTTTCTATCCAAAGATGTTAATTACATTTATGCGCAAAACTGGAATATCGCATAAAACATTTGTGAATAATGCACCGTTTCCATCCAATAAGTCCAAGAGAACAAAATCGTCACTTTCTGATAAACTGGCGCCAAATGACAAATTCCATTTCAAGTAAAATGGAAGTTGCTGCGTTAGGAGGTATTAGAAAGGCATTTTTTCATACAGTGCAACCGGAAAGTATTATATATATTATATAGCGCTTCACTTTTTCCACATTTTTTTATGTTACAGTCTTATTCTAAAATGGATTAAAGTAATTTATTTCCTCAAAATGTTACACACAATACCCCATAATGACAATGTGAAAAAAAGATTTTTTGAAATTGTTGCAAATTTATTAAAAATAAAAAACCTGAAAAATCACATGTACATAAGTATTATGTAGCAATTATAACCTCAAGTCTTTTTGAATATGATGCCACAAGCTTGGCACACCTGTCTTTGGAAATTTTTGTCCATTCTTCTTTGCAGTACCTCTCAAGCTCTATCAGGTTGGATGGGAAGCGACGGTGTACAGCCATTTTCAGATCTCTCTAGAGATGTTCAATAGGATTTAGATCTGGGCTCTGGCTGGGCCACTCAAGGACATGTTGTGAAGCCACTCCATTGATATTTTGGCAGTGTGCTTTGGGTCATTGTCCTGCTGGAAGATGAACCGTCGCCCCAGTCTGAGGTCAAGATCACTCTAAAGCAGGTTTTCATTCAGGATGTCTCTGTACATTGCTGCATTCATCTTTCCCTCTATCCTGACTAGTCTTCCAATTCCTGCTGCTGAAAAACATCCCCACAGCATGATGCTGCCACCACCATGCTTCACTGTAGGGATGGTATTAGCCTGGTGATGAGCGGTGCCTGGTTTTCTCCAAATGTAACGCCTGGCATTCACTCCAAAGAGTTCAATTTTAGTCTCATCAGACCAGAGAATTTTGTTTCAGATGCCTTTTGGCAAATTCCAGGCGGGCTGCTATGTGCCCTTTACCAAGGAGTGGCTTCCGTCTGGCCACTCTACCATACAGGCCTGATTGGTGGATTGCTGTACAGATGGTTGTCCTTCTGTAAGGTTCTCCTCTCTCCGCAGAAGAATGCTGGAGCTCAGACAGAGTGACCAGTGGGTTATTGATCACCTCCCTGACTAAGGCCCTTCTCCCCCGATCACTCAGCTTAGATGGCCGGCCAGCTCTAGGAGGAGTCCTGGTGGTTCCAAACATCTTCCACTTACGGATGATGGAGGCCACTGTGCTCATTGGAACTTTCAGAGCAGCAGAAATTTTTCTGTAACCTTCCCCAGCCTTGTGCTTCGAGACAATCCTGTCTTGGAGGTCTACAGACAATTCCTTTGTCTTCATGCTTGGTTTGTGCTTTGACATGCACTGTCAACCCTGGGACCTTATATAGACAGGTGTTTGCCTTTTAAAATCATGTCCAAATCAACTGAATTTACCACAGGTGAACTCCAATTAAGCTGCTGAAACATCTCAAGAATGATCAGTGGAAACAGAATGTACCTGAGCTCAATTTAGAGCTTCACGGCAAAGGCTGTGAATACTTATGTAAATGTGATTTTTCAGGTTTTTTATTTTTCATAAATGTGAAACAATTTCAAAAAATCTTTCTTCACATAGTCATTATGGGGTATTGTGTGTAGAATTTTGAGGAAATAAATGAATTTAATCCATTTTGGAATAAGGCTGTAACATAAAAAAAGTGAAGCGCTATGAACACTTTCCGGATGCACTGTATATAATAACTCACTTGCGTCTTAGAACACGTAGACAAATCATATCATAGTCATATCCTTTTAGAATAATCTCTGCTCACACTTCTTGGAAGATTTGCGCCTTGTTGTTTTCCATCAAGGACGGTCGTCACTTCTTTCTTGTATTTAACATTTAAAAATGTTCAGACCTCATAGTCCACGCAAACACGCTTGTCACTTTCCGCCATTTGTGTTATCACATGATATGTTGAAGCAAAATCACATGACTTTTTTTAATTTCATACTGGAATTTATTCGATAAATACGTTTCCATTGTAGTTTATGCACATTTTTTTCTTATCGGATAAAAACTTTATCCTACTCAGTTGTGCGCATAATTGTTTTAAAAACGTATGCGCATCTTAGAATAAAAGTGCGCATAAAAAATAGGTGGATGGAAAGGCAGCTACTGTTGAGTTCGTGTAAACATGAGTTGGGTCCATTTGAACATGAAAGACTTTAAAAATGATGACATAATAGGAGTGCGCAGTAGGTGTTTAAGTATGTGGTAGGGTTGTTTAAGTGTTTGCTAATGTTTCACCACCAAAGTGTGCCTTTACTTCACATTACAACCAAAAACGGAGACTAATAAGGTTTAGTACTAGCCTGGCATACATAATACAATGTGATTTTGCCCATTTTTGTGGATATGTGTGAACGTGGATCATTTTGAAAATGTTATTACGTAGATGCAATTTTTTGTTTCAAAACGCATGGGACAAACTTTTCAGTTTTTGGCTACATTGATGTTGTGTAAATGCAGCTTCAATCAAAAATAACCTGCACTGTAAATTTTAGGTTTTCACTGACTTTAGTGGTGAGTGGTTCTAAACCCAAATACAGCAGTTGCCCAAATGAAGGCCAAAGATTTTCCAAATCTCTGATTTCTAGAATGTTGCCTTTTTCCAATATCACTAACACAAGCCACCCAAAAAGACTGGGTAACCACAAAAACAATAAAAATAAACAAGAGGACAGCATAATACAGAAAAACTCACTGGCCAATCAGATCAAGACTGCAGCAATAGGTAATCAGAAGCTACTAGTAGTTCCTTCCTTGAGACCATCGCCCAATCAGCCAGCAATTTTCATGCAGGACAATGAGTAAATTGGAGCAAAATCTTGCAGGAAATTGGGTACAGCAGTTCCTTTAAGCTGATAAAAATGAAATGGCAGCCTACAGTCCTGATCTAAACCAGGATCAAAATCTTTGGCAACAAAATTGCTAAAAAAATCTACTTGCCAGTGAACTGTGGAAGAGACTGAAGAAGAGCAGACTAAGATCACAGCAGAGCAATGTGAGAGACGATAGTGATGTGCTGTGCACACAAATGTGTTGAAGTCATTCACAGCATAAATCCATAGATTTAAGGTATAGTCACATTTCCACAGTGAAATTCTGCAGGACAAATTCAGTCATTACAATAGGAATCTACACAATTAAAAGTTAGAGTAAAGATATGATCACAACAAAGATTATTATGCTTATGCCAACAGCATTCACGGTGTACCAGAAACTACTTGGACTGAAATTGACCTCATGTAGTACAAAAAAAGGTAGAAAAGTTGGAGACTTTAGCATAACTCTTTCAAATGGCACCAGGTATTAAAAGGGTAATTCACCCAAAACTGAACATTCTGTCATCATTTACCCAACCTTCACCTGTCTTTTTTGTTGTTGTTGTTGTTGTTGAAATTATTAAAAAACAACAACAACAGAAAAAAAATAGAATCTGGTAACCATTGACTTTTTTTCCTACTATGGGTGCCAATGATTACCAGTTTATAACACTCTCCAATACATCTTCTTTTGTGTTTAACATAAAAAAGAAAAAGAAGGTTTGGAACCATTTGAGGGTGAGTAAATAATGAGTAAATGATCATTGTTGGGTGATCCCTTTAATATACAGGGTATCCGTTTGTAAGTCGTGACATGTGGAATACTGTTTCCGGGTCCAAGCTGCTACTCATTTGAATTGAGAAAATATTTGTTTATGACCACTTTTTAGTCATATTAAAGTTAATTTTATATAAAATCATGGTGCACAGAACAGCCTCTGGACTTGTTGCATCACGGACACCAATATTTTATAATTAAGCTGCTTCGCGTGACGACACACTTAACAAGCAAATAAACAATATGTACTAAAATGTAAATGTACGAATACCAATGTGCACCCTTTAGTAGTGGGGCTTTTGAAAACGTACAACCCTAGTTACAACTATTGGACTTGAGTATTTCTGAAAACCAAGCATAGTTGCAGTAACCATCATCTTTAATCTGGTAAAAAAATAAATAAACAAACAAATAAATAAATATCCTGTTATTATAAACTAGACCACTGGATACTCAAGATGAGAGACAGTCCATAAAACAGATCCAAATGATAACAGCCTTCATTTAGAACCTAAATAAAATCCAGATGAATGCTACAGTATAGTAAAATGGCACAAACACTCAGTTAAGCATAATAGAGTTTGAATTATCAGTTAACAGCAGTAGCGGTTAGCACTTATCACCACTGCTATAAAAAAAAAAAAAACACTTTCTACAATGCAGATATTGGGCGAAGTCCATTTCTGCCGTCTCGAAAAATGAAACGTTCTTATCTCCACGTTCAAATTAAAAACTCCAGTGGAGCTCCAACCCCTCCTCCATCAGAAAGCTCCAGAGGACTGATCCTGGAGACAGAGACATCTCCTCACAGCCTCTGAGCTCTGCTGCCGTCTCATTCAGTTAAAAACATCCCCTTATCTGGAAGCCGGGAGAACTCCATGCATCTGCTCAGACCAGAGAGAGTCCGGTTTGACACGTCTGAGGCGGCTGCAGCAGCATCTGACAGGGCCTGTATGCGGCAGACGCTGCACGGCTAATTAGAGAAGTGTTTATGAGAACGGCGAGGAAACGCTCTCACTCTGGGAGATGGAACGCTGGGTCAGTTCTGACACACTCCATCAGCGCAGCACTGCTTGGACCGGGAGAAAAATGAGGAAGAGATGAGGGGAGAGAGAGAGAGAGAAAAAGAGAGCACATCTCGTTCCTGGGCTTGTTGCAGAGGAAATGCTAGTGATGACAGACATCCTGTGTTTGTAAGACAGTGATGAGGCCAATTAGGAGCTTCAGCTGTTCGAGGCTGGCTTCAAATTAAATATAGATGAATTAGGAGAACATGATTAAAGAAAATGACCGGTTATATTCTGGAGATGTACATACAAAAGGAATAATGAGATCGCTTTCCAGATCCAATCTTCTTACGCAAGACTGAGAGAAAGAGACTTGGATATGGAAAGTGTAAAAGTTTTAAATCGACGGCCTGTTTCTGTCACTGCGTGTGGAAGTTAGAGGTCAAGCCAAACAGAGATGGGTTAAAATTATTTTTATTTAAAGGTGCCAAATCGTGGATTGATTCATTAAAGGTGCTGTAAGTTTTTGACTCTTCTACAGCATAAAAATACCATAATATGTTTGCAGATATTTAAGAAACATGCTAAGTGAACATACTTGTTTATCTGAAAAACAATGCTCAAGTCTGCTATTCTGCTTTGAAAATGTGCGTTCCGTGCTAGAACGTCTGTCTTTGTTTTGGTCCCTTTAACCCGCCCAATGCCAGTTTAGCCAATTATATTTCAGTACCCCGGGTTGCCTTGGTGGAAAACCGCGTATTTGATTCATTCAGTCAGGAAGGCTCTCAAAGTATGCGTCCGTGAATGAAATGCGGTAGCAGCCTCTGAAATAAGACTCAGATTCAGAGTTCCACATGATGTGTTAATTAATTAGCAAATAATATAAATATTACAAACGTAAATATTAGGTGAGCAGGTTACATTGTAACCGCGTGTCCTAACAACACGCTACGTGACGAGATTTGCAGTGATAAGCAATTTGGCTGTTTGCACTAGACAAAACATGACAGAAATGTTAAATTCAGCCATTCAGTACAGAATAGTGCACTCACTGCACTCCAACGAAATGGTAAGGTTTATAATCGAATTAATACATATTAAACCTCTTTAACATTATTAAATGTACATGCTGAATCACTGATATGTGTTGGTTTGCACTGAAAGTTCTAAAATTCAATTTCAAACGGTTTATTTTATTTTCAAGATCTGAGGTGAACTATCTGCTGCTGCTTTCAGTAGTATGGCAATAAATGTCATGTAAAATGGCATTCAAATTCACATTATTTGCATGTAACACTGAATAAAGCACATGTGGTGTACCTGAGGTGATCATTGTCAAAGTTTTCTGTTGAGCTAGAAAACTAAATCTGAATAGCAAGAAAATAATAAATATACCAGCAATTCTGATTCACAAAAGGGAACAAAAGCTAGAACTGTGGAATAAAAAATAAATAATAATAAAAAATAAATAAATAAAAAATCACAATTGCTTTTTTATTCAGTGCTGAAATCAAGCCTATAAAAAATATAAAGGTCTTTATAAAAAAGGTCTACAAAAAATTTAGTATTATATCATTTGCTCATGCTAAACATAAGCCAAAAACAGCATACAGTGATTATATTGTACATCATATCACTTCACAGCTCAGTCACAGAAGGATTTACAGTACATGATGCACAGGTTGACACTGACATGATACATCAAACACAATCAGGGATGGTGATGAACTTTCAAAATGCTCATCGTCATGTTTAACAGACTATTACAGCATTTTTACTGTACAAAAATGCCCTAAAAAGGTTTATATGGAGCATCTAAAAACACCGAACCACAAAAGTACTCTAATTGAAGAATCAATAGTCAATAAAACAATCAAACTATTTATTAACACCCGTTAACCAGGTATTCTTCAAAAAAAAGAAATAATTAACTCAACTGTCTTCAACTGCAATCACTTTTCAACTAATCCTATTTAAAGAAATGGCATTAGGAGCAGAGAGAGACTTGAAGGAGGAGAGAATGAAACTCATCTATTTAAGTTTTCATGCCGTGTCTAGAGGCGGCTCTCATCATCCGGATGAACGTGACCATCATATTTTCTCATCTAAAATCTATCATCTCTGAATTTCATGTACGCACTCTAATTTCCTATGGAGGACTTTAAACCAAACTTTCCTCTATTCATTGATGTTTGAAATCCTGTTATTTTTTTGAGAATTAATTTTGAGCTCTTCGTATCTATAGTTATGCTTCCATCCAACAATTTGTATGCGCATTTTGAAATATTGCATAAAAAAATGCTTAATGGAAACATCAAGATGTGCATTTTTGCACAAATTTTAAAAACGAGCATAAAAAAACCTATGCAAACAACTGAGTAAGACTTTATATCCGATAAGATGTGCATAAATACGATGGAAACATTAATTCAATTCGCCTTCGGCTTAGTCCCTTTATTTATTTAAGGGGTCGCCACAGTGTAATGAACCACCACCTTATCCAGCATATGTTTTACACAGTGGATGCCCTTCCAGCTGCAACCCAGTACTGGGAAACACCCATACACTCTCATAATCACACACATACACTATGGCCAATTTAGTTTATTCAATTCACCTGTAGCGCATGTCTTTGGACTGTGGGGGAAATACCTGCTCACCATTTCTGTTTGTTGTCAAAACTAACAGTTGGAGGGGCGTGGTTAAATATGTTAGCCCCGCCCAATTCCTAAGATGTAAGTAAGCTGACAATTTCCCTGAAAAAAACAGAAAGTGCATTTTCAGATTTCAGTCAAAGATTACAAATTGGCAAACAACTGTTTTTTTTTTTCTTAACCCTTTAACTACCCCACCAAGAAAAAATTTTTTGGATTGCATTTCTTAACTCCTAATGTCGCTAGTTAACACACTCAATGCATTTCTTTTTTAACACATCCCCTAATTTCTAAAATATCAGCCTCTACCAATTGGTTGATATGTCGGTTTATGGTAAAAGTACCGGACTTAATACATCTACTATGAAAAATCTGAAAATATGAAGTGTAAGACCAATTTATTTAAACAAATATTCAAAATAAAACATTTTTGAATACTAAATCACTTTTTAGTTGACCACTTTTTTTGAAGTATGGCATGAAGTATGAAGTATGGCATAAGTATGGCAAGTATGAAGTATGGCATAAAATATTTAACATGCTTTTTTGTGTTTTTTTACAATAAAACCAAAATCAAGTGTAGTAGTGCAACAAGTAAACCAACAACGTAAACCAACAATTTGGTTTACAATTTTTTTTGTAAACCAACAATGCTGTGTGTGTGAGCCATTATTTAAAACAGTCATTCTTTAAATGACGTTAACAGTCATTATTTAAAACAGTAAAAACATGGTCAACCGTTTGGTAGAGGAGCAGTCAAAGGGTTAATGACATGTACAGATGAATTGCTCACCGCAAAACTGGCAATGTGAGCTAACAAAATCAATATGGTTAGTTTTGATTTCTCAAACATTAAATTTTTCATAAAAAAAAACTTTATGAAGGATGAATCTGCGTTTTGTGGAACTTCTGGAACTACAGTCTTAAAATCGAGGTAAGTCACTACAACTCCAAAAAACTTCACCTAAATCAGTTACCGTCCAGTGGAACAACAAACCCGCTGAAGTTTGCTCCGTCTCAAACCGTACGTCTTCCCCACCAACAATTTATGAAACATGTATGATATTGATCTAGTCCATGCGTTTCCATATCCCATTCTCCCCGATGATCTCTTTCTCTCTTTCTAATTCATATGTGGAATGATTTATAGAGTGTTTTATGCTGTGTTTGTACTTAGATATGGAGCACAAGAGGAACATCTCCCAGTTTTTTGTTTTTCGTTTCTTTCCTTTGTGCTTTAGTCTTTGTTTACCGTTCTGTGTATATTTTGCTCTCGGTGCTATAGAGCAACAGAAGCATTTCAGCCAATCTATAATGCGTGTGTGCGTGCTGTATTCTGGAAAGTTTCTTTTTTTTTTTTTTTTTTTTTATTGTGTAGAGTGTTTACCTGGAGTTACAGCAGAGCAGAAGCATCTCTCTATTGTTCATAAGGACCTGCAGAAGAACAAGGAAGGCCTTGGCGCGGATGACTGAAGACGGACTCTCCAGAGAGCGGATTATCTTCATAACAAAGTCCTGCAAAAAAGAAAAAAAGGCATTCAGCGTGGTCTTGTTAGCGCACAGGCGTCACTTAAACAGTCCGGGAGGTCTCTGGACATTTAGTGTGGCATAAGCCCCAATTGTCTGACAGTAATTTGACAGGTGCTATCACTTACACACACTAAAAATGCACTTGATATAAAGCGGAGGCTAATAAGCTAATGAGTTCCACAGCCTTTAGTGGGCAGCGAATCAGGAGGAATTGATTAACTTTCGCTATCAGCATAATTGGGAGGGGGGAAACAGTCAAAAAAGCAAAACAATCCGAAACATTAGGATTAACTGCAGCATGAGGAGGAGAGTTAATTAATTTCAAACGCACCTACTGTACTCTCTCGGCATGGATCGTAATTACATCAACAGTATTCCAAGCTGCACTCGGAGATTGCGGCACTTCCTTAGCCAATTAGCCCAGTCGCTTGGCGCTTCATTGAAATTGAAATTCAATGCTAGACAATGTATGAATAAACACACCGCGCGTTTCTGGACTTCTGTTCGTCAGGGGAATTAAGCCGAGAAATCCACAGCAGTTTATAATTGGTCCGGAGGTGATCCGGTAAGTTTTAGGCACTCGAAAGATGTTGTTTTTTTTTTTTTTTCCCTAATATTCAGAGTCAAATTGGAAATTTGCATGCAAATGAATACAGGTCAAAGAAAATTAGCATTGTTAATCTGAGAGGGCCTTGAAGGCAGTATACAGTGGCATTTAAATCAATTTATACAGCCCGTTTTCCAATTGATTGCAGCTTCAGATAAAGAGCCAAACAAAGCCGTACGATGTTTGGCCTGAATTGCTTCACAGGCTGCTGGGTAAATCTAGACGAAGCTGAAGTTTCTGAAAAGAGGACTAAGATTTTATTTATTTTTTCAAAAGTTTGGGGTCAGTTTGGGAGTTTGCATGTTCTCCCCGTGTTCGAGAGGGTGTACTCCGTGTGCTCCGGTTTCCCCCACAGTCCAAAGACATGCGCTATAGGTAAATTGAATAAACTAAATTGGCCGTAGTGTATGAGTGTCAATGGGTGTTTCCCAGTACTGGGTTGCAGCTGGAAGGGCATCCGCTGTGTAAAACATATGCTGGATAAGTTGGTGGTTCATTCCACTGTGGTGACCCCTGATGAATAAAGGGACTAAGCCGAAGGAAAATGAATGAATGAAAAATGCATCACATTTCGAAAGTTTTCAGTTTCAAAATGTACATTTTTAGTTGTATGGAAATTTCCAGAGTTCACATTTGTGATTGATGATTGATAATAAAGTTTGTTTGGCATGCTGTTCTGGGAGAGGGCCCTGAGCTCAGAAGATCCTCGAGCCCCGGCTCCCTCCCGTTTCATCAGTCTGAGCTCAGGTAGGTCTCGAGAGCCCCCCTGAATTCGTTCGTTCGGCCTATTCCTTGATTGGGGTTGCCACGGCGGAATAAACCACCAACTATACCAGCATGCGTTTATGAGGTGAATGCCCAGTACTAAAACACTCATATACTGTGCCAATTTAGTTTATTCAATTAACTTATACTGCATGTCTTTGGACTGTGGGAGGAATCCGGAGCACCCAGGGGAAACCCACGCGAGCACGGGGAGAACATGCAAACTCCACACAGAAACGCCAACTGGCCCAGCCGGGACTTGAACCAGCGACCTTCTTGCTGTGAGGCAACAGTGTTAAGCACTGAACCACCGTGCCGCCCTATCCAGGATTTTTTTTAGGAAAGAGGGGGTGGAGTAGGGGTGGATGGGGGGGATTCTTCAAGACGAAGATGACTAAAGTAAGAAAATCTGGCTATTTATGTGCGTTTGGATTCATCTGATTGGTAAATCATGTGATAGCTAATGCGGGACCAGCCATGGTCAATCATAAGCATGTGATCCTTTCTAAATTAGTTTATAAATAAATTTCACTTAAATGTTCTATTAATGAAAAAAAATTCATTTTCCCCCACAAAATATATAATATAATATATAAGACATGATTCTTCTTTAGCATCACATTACCACATGTATTGAGAATTATGAGACAATAAAGCCTGGAGTAATAGCAATTCAAAATAACTGCTAAATATATATATATATATATATATATATATATATATATTGTTGTAAATGTAAATTTAGACATTTTTACTGTAATTTAAAGTGACAAAAACTAAAAAAAAAATTCAGCCATCACTCATCCCCCACTTGATCCAAACCTGTTTGATTGTATTTATTCTGTTGAACACAAAGGGAGAAATACTGAAGAATGTTGCTCCTATAGTATTTTGTTCCTATATGGCTGGTTTTGAAATTCTTCCAAATATTGTTTTGTGTTCAACAGAAGAAATAAATGCATAAAAGTTTAGAACCACTTGAACGTGAGAGAAATGCTGAGGAAATGTCAATTTTTGGGTGAACAATCCCTTTAAATCCAATAAATGCAGCCTTGTTGATCTTAAGAGAGCTCAAATTTATTTTATTTTTTTCCCAAATATTTGATGACACAAAAGTAACAGAAATTACACACTTCAGCTTTAAGTAATGCAAATGGTTTCACCTTCATTATAACATACTGTAGCAGTGAAAAACTATCAACACTGTGATAAAAAATGTAATGAAATCGTTCAATTAATTTGAAACAATTGAAGAATGGTTCACCAGCTGTTCTCCCCCTACCTCCAGAAGTCAAGGCTGAAAAAAAAAAAAGAATACACTTCTGCAGGTGTTACTAACAAAAGAAAGAATGCTGAGTGTCAGTGAGGCACAACGGCTGCTTCAGAACAGCGGAGAGTTGCTGAGACAAACAAAAACGGTTCGATCTCAAAGTTGTTGACCGATGAAGTGCTGCCAACTTTAAGAATGACACAGCCTGTTAATAACACTACGCAGGTAGAGACACCATAGTATGTATAAAGTGTGTGTGCTGAAATCAAAGAAATCAAAAAGTCAGTGACAGAACTTGTTTAAAACTACAAATAATAATTATAAGACTGAATATTATATACAGTTGACGTCAAAATTATTATCCCTCCTGTTAATTTGTTCCTTCTTTTTTAAAAATATTTCTTAAATGATGTTTAACTGGATAAGGACATTTTTCACAGTATTTCCTATAATATTTTTGCTTCTGGAGAAAGTCTTTTTTTTTTTTATTTTGGCTAGAATAAAAGAGTTATTATTTTTTTAAACCATTTTAAGGTCAATATTATTAGCCACCTTAAGCAATATTTATTTTGACCGTCTACAGAACAAACCATTGTTATACAATGACTTTCCTAATTAACCTATAAAGCCTTTAGTTGTCACTTTAAGTTGAATACTTGTATCTTGAAAAATATCTAGTCAAATATGATGTACTGTCATCATGGCAAAGATAAAAGAAATCAGTTATTAGAAATGAGTTATTAAAACTATTATGTTTAGAAATGTGTTGAAAAAATCTTCTTTCCGTTAAACAGAAATTGGGGAAAAAATATACAGGGGGGCTAATAATTATGACTTCAACTGTATCTGATTGTGAATGTAAAATGTTTGCAATGTTTTATATATAGAGCTTTACTGCTATAGTACAACCGTGACAATGTGACACATGGCATTTACTCCAATTGTTCTGTGGGTTTACAGATATGGTTTGGAGAAAAACAAACCTAACACTGCTGTATTATTTAATAACATTTATTTAATGGACATCCTGACCTTGAGTGCGGTGCATTTATGAGATTTCGCACAGGTTGTGAGAAATCAAGATAAATATGAATGCAACAGAAAATACAATCAATGTACTTTTTGTCAACTGTGATTCTGACTGCAACTTATAAGAAATTTAAGACCACCAAACCTGCAAAGAAGATACACGTACATAATTTTGCTTGCCCTGCCAAAATGTATCTGGCTAAAATCAAGTTAAATAATAATTAAATAAAAAAATAAAAAAAATAAAAAAAAATTAATTAAAATAAATAATATTAAAATTTTTATTAAATTAATTTAAATAAATAAAATAAAAAATTTAAGTAATTTTATTTTACTTTTTATTTATTTTAATTTAATTTATTTTAATTTAATTTTAATTTATTTTTTATTTTATTTATTTAAATTAATTTAATAAAAATTAAAAAATAAATTAAAATTAAATTAAATTAAAAGAAATTAAATTAAAATAAATAAAAAGTCAAATAAAATTACTTAAATTTTTTTATTTTTTTATTTAAATTAATTTAATAAAAATTTTAATATTATTTATTTATTAAATTAAATATTAAATTAAACATAAAATAAAATACTTAATTCCTAGCAACATATTTTACATAATGTGTCAAAGCAAGCCAAATATAGTACATACACCTTTTATTAACTTTTTTGCAGTAACGTGACTTAAATACGTAAGACCTATTGAATCTGAATGAAAACTTATTAAAAATGTTAATATTTAATGTCAATTATGTTTTACTTTGTTACTTTTACTTAAAGAAGTAGTTTCCTCTGGGTGCTCCGGTTTCCCCCACAGTCCAAAGACTAAATTGGCCGTAGTGTATGAGTGTGTATGGGTGTTTCCCAGTACCGGGTTGGGGCTGGAAGGGCATCATCTGCGTAAAAAATATGCTGGAATAATTGCTGGTTCATTCCGCTTTGGGGGACCCCTGATATATAAGGGACTAAGCCG
The DNA here is from genome assembly GCA_903798115.1 of Danio jaintianensis. Lineage (NCBI taxonomy): Eukaryota > Metazoa > Chordata > Actinopteri > Cypriniformes > Danionidae > Danio > Danio jaintianensis. The sequence goes on from CAIGQV010019270.1 coordinate 5,416,144, forward strand.
AATGAAAATGAATAATAATAATAATAATAATAATAATAATAATAATAATAATAATAA
>CAIGQV010019270.1:5416210-5431534 GCA_903798115.1 Danio jaintianensis
AATAATAATAATAATAATAATAATAATAATAATAATAATAATAATAATAATAATAATAATAATAATAATAACAATAATAAAAAATGTTAAGGCAAATTTTTAAGACTTTTTAAAGCCTTTTATAAATACAATTTTAAGACGTTTTTAAGAACCTGTGGGCACCCTGACTGTCTGACTGTGACAAACAAGAGGAGATATTCAAGTCAACTGAGAAACTACACCATGTTTATTATTATTATTATTATTATTATTATTATTATTATTATGAGAAATACAAAAGACCACAGTCAAGATTTTCGCTAAACATTAAAGTTTAATTTTTATTTTTATAATCATACTTTGTAAAAACTTCTAAAGTATTTATAAGTCTGCAGAAACACTTTGATTGACATTCTTCCTTTACGTGTCATCAGGGTGGGAAAGCCCTGCCCATTAGTGACCATCTCTCCCTCATTAGACGTTAGTCTTGTTTTTGAATCTGCCGCTATGCTGATACATAGGCATTTCTAGCTCCTCTTTTAAAAAGAGGGCTGGGAGCACAATCTTATTTGGATTTAAAGAGACAGTCACCAAAATTCCACAATTAGGATCAAAGCCTAAAAGGGGCAGTTTCAAAGAGTTATAAAACATTGTTTGTTGGGTATTTTGATCTGAAACTTCACATACACTCATTTTACATCTTATAAAAGCGGGCATAATAGGTCAGCATTTAAGGCAGTAACAGTGTTATTTATAAGCAGTGATGGGAATAACGGCGCTATAAATGATACTTTTTTTCAGTAAAGAGTAATCAAATGAATTACTGTTTGCCCCGTTACAACGCCGTTACCGTTACTGACAATAAAATGCACATTACTATAATTGAGAACACTGAAGAGGTTTTCATGTGAGCAGCGTCTCCCTCAGCCATAGGACCTCTCTTTCTCTGGGGTGGGTGTGTGTGTGTGTTCGGGGCTGGGGCGGGACACATAACCAACCAGTGATGATGATTGGTGTGTCTGTGAACGTGGTGCAACTGAAAACGTGATGATTGGCTTGATCACGTGATCATTTGCCAATCAGAGGTGGAGTAGTGTGGGTGTTCACAGTTGCACACACCAACGACCAGAGATCACAACGATGGCAAATCCAACAAGTTCTAATGTAGCATTTGCAAACTGGAAATATAAGCACTACTTTTCCCTCGTTGAGGTGAAAGGCAAGAATGTTTATGTGCCATGCAACTTATGCCCAGGAAAAAAAAAAAAAAAAAGAGTCTCTCTGCGTCGGTGACAAGTAATTCTAATATAATGAAGCACCTCACGTCGTCACATGCCGCCACAAAATGAGTAACGTGAGCTCTGCTACCAAAGGAGGAGACGAAGCCACAACGTCAAAGCAAATAAAACTTTTTTTATTTTTATCCACCGCAAACACTTATTACTCAGACAGAATTAAATAAAAGAATATCTAGATATATAGTTGAGGACATGCTGCCGTTGTCTCTCACATTGTCCCACAACACCATTAAAATAGTGTAGATTAGTGTACAATGTTTTATATTTAATTTATAGTCATTTGACAAATTAGATTTTTTTTTTAAAGTAACGCAATACTTACTTTCCCTGGTAATTAGTTACTTTTATAATTATGTTACTCAGTCACTAACTCAGTTACTATTTGTGAGAAGTAACTAGTAACTATAACTAATTACTCGTTTAACCCTTATGTACTATTGGGGATGTTTTCATCCACTCTGAGGTGATTTTGTGTCTTAATTTGGCCATAACTTTTTCTGTGTTTCAGCTAGCAGAATGATTTTTGGTGACAAATCTTATTTTGACACATATTTTAAGAAAAAAAACAACAACTCAACAATACACTCTGGGCAAATTTACTACCCTTTTGTTATGTTCGGGATGACAACATCCACTAAATTTAACTGCTGTAAAAATGCATCAGATAAATACATTTTTGCATAAATCTGTTAATCAGCCTCAGTCCTGATCAAAACTACTAAATTGTTTAGAAAATTACAGGTTTTTAACTCTTTAATTGCCAAACTCATAAATGATGTCACGGATTTAGTGAAAAAACACACACAAAATGACTTATTTTTAATATAAAAAGTAATTGTGGACTGGATTTTTTTTTTTTTTTTTTTACCTTTAATCAAAGTCTTGGACATGTGAAACAACATTGCCTTTGATGCATTGTTTTTGATTATGTTTCATTTTTTTCTCCCTAATTTGTTGGGGGCTGTTTTTGCCTCATTGACTTCCATTATAACCACATTTTTTGATGACAAAACCATGACACCATATAATCAAGCATTTTTGATTGTTGCTGGTTTTCCCTGTTGGGAAGAGGTAAAATTTGTCATTTTTATTGTTGATCATCAGTTGGCACCATTAACCCTTTAGATAAGCCTGTGCAAAAAAAAAAGGAAGCTTAGTTTCTGGATTTTATATGGAGTATAACAGCAAATTAAAGTGTGTGTATGTGTGTCTGTGAGTGTGTGAGAGTGATCTTTACGCACTTACCTTGATGTGTCTGAGAAAATCTAAATATGCATCTCAGCTCTCAGAACTACATGCAATAAACAAAAACAAAGACTGAGCATTTATGCACCGTCAAATGTGGTTATAATGAAAATCAATGAGGCAAAAACAGCAACCAATAGCTAATTAGGGAGAAAAAATGAAAATCTAACAATGCACCAAAGCCAATGTTGTTACTAATCGTTCACATGTCCAAGACTGGGATAAAAGGTTACAAAAAATACAGTCCATAATTACTTTTTATATTAAAAATATATCATTTTGTCTGTGTTTTTTCACCAAATCAGTGACATCATTTGTAAACTGGGCAATTAAAGAGTTAAAATCCTGTAATTTTCTAAACAATTTAGTAGTTTTGATCAGGACTGAGGTTGATTAACAGATTTATGCAAAATAATTTGAAAAAAAATATTAATCTGACGCATTTTTACAGCAGTTTATTTCAGTGAATGTTTTGATCACAAATATAACAAAAGGGTAGTACATTTGAACAGTGCACAAGGGTTAAAGGAACATGTACAACAAGTAATATATAAGTTTATAAGAGATTTATTATTACTGTTACCATTGCCTTTATCAGAACAAACTAAGTACTTTTTATCAAATAATTAAAAAGACTGAAAACTATAAAAGTGCAAGTGTTTAAAAAAAAAAAGAGGGAAGCGAAAAAAGTGAGGAGGCTAATAGTTAGTGAAAGAGAGTTAGAAAGCAGTGCAAGTGTAAGTGTTTTCATAAACGCAGTCAGAATGCAACAAGGTGTGTAAAATCTGAGCGGTGTCCTTTGGGTTTCTTTGTACAGGAAGTACAAAACAGCATGTTCTCAGGGCAATTGCACGGATGCTCCCCTGCTCCAAACTTAACTCAAAGTTATCTCACCCAGGACTTCATATGCTAGAACTGCTGTGTGCAACTGAATTGTGGGCAACACAGCGCACTAGTCCTTTTTCTGTTTCCCTGCTGAAATCCTTCTCAACTATTTTTAACACTCTCATTAAAAGTGAGAGGGAAGTGTGAATGTTTTGTGAATGTAATGAAAAAAACATGAACTGAAGAGAAGGTGAAGACATTAATCTTTAAGGTGCATGTTTTTCACACCACTTTTTAAAACATTTAAATATATATATATGAAATGCATGTTTGTATATTTCTATTACTATAAATTATGCAGCCATGTCAAATCCCAAAACATCTCATCCTAAAGACTTTCAAGACTGATAAAGTATAGAATTATTTATTTACAAAGATACTACACATAACCTGCTCCAAATGTTTGGATAATGTTTGGTCTGGACAATGATATGATGAATAGAGAAACAAGTAAATATCTGTAAATGAGAATGATGTTCATACAAATGTTTTCTTATAATTTGTATTTATGCTTTTTTATATATAGTTAAACATATAATTGTAAAGTTTAAGGAAAGAAAATAAATGCATTAGCTATTCAACAATAAAATTCAACAATAAAAAACATTTTTAAAAATTGTTATAAAAATAATATTATTATACAAATGAAATATTTATATATATAATTCATATTTTATTCATATTTATATTTAATTTAATTGTATATTTAATTTAATTTAATTTAATTTCGGCTTAGTCCCTTTATTATTCTGGGGTCGCCACAGCGGAATGAACCGCCAACTTATCCAGCTTTTGTTTTATGCAGCGGATGCCCTTCCAGCTGCAACCCATCACTGGGAAACATCCATACACACTTATTCACACACACTCATACACTATGGACAATTTAGCTTACCCAATTCACCTGTACCGCATGTCTTTGGACTGTGGGGGAAACCGGAGCACTCGGAGGAAACCCACGCAAACATGGGGAGAACATGGAAACTCCACACAGAAATGCCTGCTGAACCAGCCGAGGCTCGAACCAGCGACCTTCTTGCTGTGAGGCGATCGTGCTACCCACTGTGCCACCGTGACACCATAATTTAATTTAATTTAATTTAATTTTGCAGTTACACTTTATTTTGAAGTAATCTTTTAAATGTGTGAATTGTACATACCCGGTCTTGTACCAGTCTGTGGGAATGTGCTCCTGATGCCAACATTGCAGCAAACATTGTGAGCATGTGTTGCTGGACACGGCTGATGCCTGAAACCAGGCAGCTGAGGATGCTGGGTAATCCCACCTTGTCAATCACACTCTGGAAGGCCCCCGCAGACTGCCGCGTTATTTTACATAGAGCCTGGAAGGACAGATAAAGGAAAAAAGTGGATCTTTAATGCTGATGCTTTTTGTTATTATTATTTAATAATAATAATAATAATAATAATAAAAATTATATTCTTAAGGAGTTCATTGTAATTGGTGCACATACATTATTATGTGTATGCAAATTTTTAATAGTAACAACAGTGGTGTTGTACAAACGTGCCAGATGGGCTGCTTCAGATCTGTTTTTAAATCCTGCTAATTAGACAACAATCAAGCTTAGAATTTTTTTTTTTTATTAGGACTGGGTTATAGCCTAAAAATAATTCTACATAGGCTATTTTTGGGTGTACCAGTCGAGATTGTGGGTGGCACTGGCACACCCAAAAATAGCCTATGTAGAATTATTTTTAGGCTATAACCCAGTCCTAATAAAAAAAAAAAATTAATTTAATTTTGGCAGTGAAGGCAACTGCCAGTCATTTTGACACATTAGTTTTTCAGTTAAGGTACTTTTTTAGAGTAATAAAAATGTTTAGTTGGGAACTGCACAAATCACACAGTAGTCTATACTATAACTATTATCATAATTTATTTTATTCATTATTATTATAGTTTTATTATTAGGCTATAAGCTTGACAAAATGCAGAACCCTTTTGAATGTTTGCTTTCATTTTTTTGAATGACTATAAGTGCACTTTTACAGGTGTAGGCAGCCTTTTGGATTTAAAGATGATTGGCCTGCGATGCCATGTTTGCAGTGTTACAAATTAAATATAGGTCTATAGTGTGTGAGTGAGTGGATTTGTCGCAGATCAACCTCTCCCCATAAGCGCTGTAGATAAATGATCATTTTTGAAAATGATGTTATTTAGGGTACTGCTATTTGCTCATGCAAAATTAAACACCAGAAAATATATCGTAGGCCTATTGTTAACAGGTCAAAGAAGTTTATCGATTTTATTTTAACTTATGTAAGCTCGTGGCCATAAAAATAAAAATGTAACCTGAAAACAGAAGTTATTTAAAGAGGATGTAATAAATGTAGCACACAGTTTGAGGCACAGCAAGACTCTCTTTTCTGGCTATGCTACTGAGCAACAAATACCTGGCTAACCTTGCAACAAAGATTCATGATATGAAACCTTTATGTTTTCTAGCAAAATAATCTTATTTCAAAGCGAAAACAAGATTGTTTAGCTTGTATTAAAGGAAACCTCACTTTAATTTGATGTATTATTTCTGAAAACAAGACAATATATTTTTTTGCTTGTTTAGAAAATGCATTTGATTTAAGAATCGCTTGATATTTGGACTAGAAACAAGACAAAAAGCATATTTTGCAGTGTGGTTAAAGCAACAGGTTCATCAGGTTCATTTATGTCATGCTACAGACACCTGCATTTATTGTGAAGGCCTCCGGGTAGATTTCTTTGATGCTGGCAATGCGATTGCTGAAATATGATTGGTTAAAGCTCTAATATCAATGGACACTACAGGAAGCAGTGCAAACAAGTGAAAAGCTATGAAATGAAGAGAACAGACTAGATAATTGAATAAACATTTATAGAAAAATATATAAATAAATAAATCAGTGATTCTGATGTTTGGTCTGTGTTTGGGCCAGTATAAGTATATGCTGCTATGTATATCTATGTCTATATGCATTAACCTGTGTTTTTCATACAGTGAAAGTAAAAATTATTCGTCCTCCTGTAAATTATTATTATTTTTTTTTTTCAAATATTTTTCAAATGATGTTTAATAGAGCTAGGAATTTTTCTCAGTATTTCCTATAGTATTTTTTCTTCTGGAGAAAGTCTTATTTGTTTTATTTCGGCTAGAATAAAAGCAGTTTTAAGGTCAATATTATTAGCCCCTTAAGCAAAACATTTCTTTTTTTCGATTGTCTACAGAACAAACCACTGTACCCTAACTTGCCTTATTAACCTAATTAACCTAGGCTGCATCCGAAAGCGCATACTTCCATACTATATAGTACGCTAAAATCAGTATGCGAGCCGAGGAGTATGTCCGAATTCATATAATTCGAAAAACAGTATGCGAGAAGTACCAGGATGACCTACTACTTCTGGCGAGATTCTGAAGTGCGCATCCCATGCACGCTGTGCTATCCCATGATGCCCCGCGAGAGAATTCATGAATGGGAGTGAAGCGACGCAACTCACAAGGGTAGGTCGCGTGATCATAACAAAATGGAGGATGTAGTACGTTCGAATTCCATTCATACTGCTCACATTCATACTGTATAGAACGTACTAATCTAACGGCCGAGTAGTACGTTTAAATTAAAATGCAGTACCTACTGAGTAGTAGGCGGTTTCGGACGCAACCCTAGTTAAGCCTTTAAATTGCATGTCACATCCATGACGAAGCTTTTTCCTCATAAATGCAAAAATGTCAAATAAAATAAAATCAATAATTTTTGTTCTATAGAGAGCCAACTCTCATCATCTTGATTAACATTATTTCTTTTGGGTTGTGGAGTTTAATTCACAGAAATACAACTACAAAGTGTGTTGTATACTGAAAACTTGCATACTTTTTTGGTCACATCCATAACGCATGTTTTTTTTTCCTCATTTTAAATCTAAAAAATGTTTACAGATTGATATTTTTATGATTCCTTAACTCTGTGGTTAGTTGTTTTGGAAAATATAAACACATGCATCAATATACTATTCAGTGATGGGAATAACGGCGCTATAAATAAACGCCGTTACTAACAGCGATACTTTTTTCAGGAACAAGTAATCAAATTAATAACTGTTTCTCCCGTTACAACGACATTACCGTTACTGACAATAAAATGTGCGTTACTATAATAAAAAAAAAACACTGAAGAGGTTTTCATGCGAGTAGCGTCTTTCTCAGCCATAGGACCTCTTTTTCTCTGGGGTGGGTGTGTGTGTGTGTGTGTGTGTGTGTGTGTGTGTGTGTGTGTGTGTGTGTGTGTGTGTGTGTGTGTGTGTGTGTGTGTGTGTGTGTGTGTGTGTGTGTGTGTGTGTGTGTGTGTGTGTGTGTGTGTGTGTGTGTGTTCGGGGCTGGGGCGGGACACATGACCAACCACTGATGATAATTGGTGTGTCTGTGAACGTGGTGTAACTGAAAACGTGATGATTGGCTTAGATAGAGTACATTTTAATCATTTGCCAATCAGAAGCAGAGTAGGGCAGGTGTTCACACACAAGCACACACACAGTCAGTGGCACACACCAACGACCAGGAGTCAGAACGATGGCAAATCCAACATATTTAAAGGTAGCTTTTGCTAACTTGAAATATAAGCAGTACTTTTCCCTCGCTGAGGTGAAAGGCAAGAATGTTTATGTTAATATTTATAATATGTTAAATTTGATGGTTGTCTCTCACATTGTCCGACAACAACATTAAAATAGTGTAGATTAGTGTACAATGTTTTATATTTATTTTATAGTCATTTGACAAATTCGATTTATTTAAAGTAAATAAATAGTTATTTTCCCTGGTAATTAGTTACTTTTATAATTATGTAACTCAGTTACTAACTCAGTTACTATTTGTGAGAAGTAACTAGTAACTATAACTAATTACTCTTTTAAAGGAAAATGTCCAACACTGATACTGTTAACATATACATTCTCTGTGTTTTTATGTTTTTAAGGTTTTACTGCAAATGTCACATCCATAACGCTGGAATTGCTCACAGTTTTGGGATGTTTGGAAAGAATATCCTTTGGCCTTTACTATCCATCATCTAGAGTTTATAATGCTTAAAAAGAACAAATAGTAAAAACTTATAGATGCTTAAGTAATGTAAACAAAGCATAATTTTTGTTTGAATTTTGTGTATGGTAGATACAGTATAATGTATAATGTTTATGTATGTAATGTGATGTAATATAATGTATAATGCAAATAGTCTAAAGGAAAAGTGCAAAACGTAATGGAAACTGGACTGACGCATTTGAACATTGAGTATGTGTTGAAATGATGTGAATGTAGTGTGTTTAATACTCACAGATATAGCGCTGACCCTGAGAGCATCCACTGTGGAGTGTGTGAACAGATACCAGAGAGCAGGTCCCACCTCTGCAGTGATGAATCCCTGAGCGGATTGAGACTCTCGGCTGCACACGTTCTCTATGGTTTTGGCAGCCATATGATTCACCACCAACTCCTCCTGAACAAACACCAATCCCCCATAATTCATTCAAATACAGCTATAGCTTTAAACAACATGTGCAATAGGCTCAGTATCACACCAGCCACCCGCTGAGCCTCAAATGACTGAATAATTACATTTCACATATTCAAATCATATACATACATGCACTATGCACTTTTTTTCTTCTTTATTTTATTGCAACCAGGTGCAGTGTATTAAAACATCAATAGAACCCCCCCTACCCCCTCTATCTCTCTGAATACATACTTACAGGGGTTGGACAATGAAACTGAAACATTGGCCAATTTAGTGTTGGAGGTTTCATGGCTAAATTTGACCAGCCTGGTGGCCAATCTTAATTGATTGCACATTCCACCAGTAAAAGCAGAGTGTGAAGGTTAAATTAGCAGAGTAATAGCACAGATTTGCTTAAAAAATTGCAATGCACACAACATTATGGGTGACATATCAGAGCATCTGTGACCAAGACAGCAAGTCTTTGGGCTCTATTTTAACGATCTAGGTGCAAAGTCTAAAGCGCAGGGCGCAAAAGCATTAAGGGCGTGTCCGAATCCACTTTTGCTATTTTAAGGACGGAAAAATACGCTCTGCGCCGTATTATTGTAATATTATTATTATTGATATTATTATTATTGTTGTTATTATTATTATTATTGCTTTAATTATTATTATTATTATCTTATTTTAAAGTGTTACCTTTGTGGTTAGTCCATGATAGCTAGTGTAGTCAGCTAATAACAACAAACAAATCAATTACATTAATAACTTGCTTTGCCTCTGATACGCAATGTTATCCCGATCTTAATTTCCAAACATTCACCTAAACTCAACTCTATTCTATTACTTAACACCCACAACTCCAGAAAGCTCAAATTAAGTCCTCATAGTTTCACGCAGACTTTAAAAGAAAGCAACAAAAAAAAAAAAAAAAAAAAATGTCAGTTTTAGCGAATCTAAAGGACGGGCTGTTGCATTAAGCATTACACTCAAAGACATGCATTCATAAATCCATTTGTAAGTGGGACAACACAGACCTTTAGAAATTTCACGCAATTACATCATGACCTAATAGTCCCTCGACTCCACTCCAGAACTCGAGCGAAATAATTTCCTTAAATTTCACACCACAGCGAATCTCGCTCGCCGATAACGAAGGGCAATGCGCGGAGATTTCGTCGGCTTGTGTTTTTTTATGCATCTGGACCCCCTGTCCTTGAGTCCTTCTGCGAGCGTATCTGCCTGGAAATTAAACATTTAACAGCGTTCAACAAACGCCAGAGTCGGAGTGAGGAAAATAGCAAATGGAGAGGTTGGGCATATCTTAGAGGCGCAGTTACACTGTGCACTGCTGCTATGCAATATGGATGCCTTCACTGTAATGCAGTTCCTAGACCCCGTCTCAAAGCTGAAAGAAAGTTCATGGAAGAGGTGCATTAATACACATACTGTATCTTGGAGGCAAGAAAAAAAAGTAGAAAAGGAGTGTGAAGTGGAATATTCTGACGCAATACAAATAACATAGCAGCTCCTCCAGAGTCCATGGCCCCTATCGCGAGGCTTTGTGTGCTGGAGTCTGGTGGTCCGGCTTTAGGTAATGAACTAGAGCTGGCACTCGCTGGAACTGTATTGGGGAAATGACTGACAGCTGCTACAGGGCGCAAGAGGTGGGGGTTTTGGGGGGGGGGGGGGGGGTTCTTTCTCTTTTAGCACAAGCCTTGTCTAAAAGGCATAGAGAATGAAAGTAAAATCCACCAGCCTGCAGGTTTTCTCAATACGAATATTAAAAAATTCCACAGGACAAATACGCTAAGGGAGTTTGTGCTGTTTCGAATATACACTATCAGTAGTAGTAGTAATCATTGTAGTAGTAGTGGTTGTTGTAGTAGCAGCAGTAGTGGTGGTAGTAGCAGTAGTAGTAGTAGTAGTAGTAGTTGCAGTAGTAGTAGTAGTAGTAGTAGTAGTAGTTGCAGTAGCAGTAGTAGTAGTAGTTGTTGTTGTTGTAGTAGCAGTAGTTGTAGTAGTAGTAGTTATTGTAGCAGTAGTTATTGTAGTAGCAGTAGTTGTAGTAGTAGTAGTTATTGTAGTAGAAGTAGTTGTAGTAGTAGTAGTTATTGTAGTAGCAGTAGTAGTAGCTGTTGTTACCTTGTTACCAGTTACCTTGCACACAAGCAAGCACATGCAGACACACACTCTACAACTGTATATATTAGGGATGCCCCATTACTCAATATAATACTGAACCGTTTGGTATGGTAATATAATGTACGTTTCTCGGTTTTGCATAAAACTTATTGCATTTTATTTGCATTTCCCCCATTTCTTTAAGTACTCTCTGAACTGGCTCTGTGCATGTTAGAATGTTACAGTTACAATTTTACAAGAGGGCTAATCATTTTGCCTTCAACTGTAAATACAAAGGAACAGAGTAACACTGAATTAAACTAGACATTTGCTCTCTATCTCAAAATCGTAACACTTTAAAATAAGGTTCGATTAGTTAAGTGTTAATAAATGTATTTAATACCTTAACCTAAAAATGAACAATACTTGTACAACATTTATTAACTGTAGTTAATGCCATGGCCAACAAGACGAACAAATATTGTAATAAACATATTGCTTTTTGACTGTTCATCTTAGTAAACACATCAACTAACATTAACTAGTGAAACCTTGATCTATGTTATTATTATTATTATATTTTGGATTATGAAACGCAGGGTGCTTTGTAAACTAGACAGACTAGAAATTACCTGAAACTTAACAGATCAACATTCTCTATGCATACACGTAGTCGTGCACTCTTGATTCGACCATGACAAGAGCACGAATGAGCATGAATGCCACGAGCGCACTGTGAGTCACGTGACAAGAACTGACCGATCAGCTTCATACTTTGTATGGAATATACACATTTCAGTAGACTAATGATCTCAGACAAAAACAGAACACCCAAACTCGGCAGTGCTTTGTAATTTTCTCCATAAACAAAACTTGTATCAGAATGACAGCAATGTCAGCTTGTCATCCTCTGAGAAAACGTTTGATGGTCGCCTAGCAACCTACAAACAAACCCCCCCCCCCCCCCCCCCCGGTCCGCGATGATAAAAAGGTTGTGCACCACTGGTCTACAGAACAAACCATCGTTATATAATGACTTGCCTAACTTGCCTAGTTAACTTAATTAACCTAGTTAAGCCTTTACGTTGCACTTTAAGCTGAATGCTAGTATCTTGAAAAATATCTAGTAAAATATTAAGTACTGTCATCATGGCAAAGATAAAAGAAATCAGTTATTAGAAATGAGTTATTAAAATGTTTAGAAATGTGTTGACAAAACCTTCTTTCCGTTAAACAAATTGGGGGAAAAATATACAGGGGGGCTAATAATTCTGACTTCAACTGTATTTGTAAATACATGCTAGACTTTAAAATTAGCCACCTGTCAGTCAGACAGCAGTCAGGTAATGAGTCAGTACTTCTACATTATTACAGATAGTCATCTCTTATTTATTTGACATATTTAACAGTACCTCTGACTTCTCTAGATATCAGATAAATGACTTGTCGCCGGCAAACCTGTCATGTCGCCCGCGGTTAGGACATGCCGTGCATTAATTCCGATCCCCTGCCCAAACCGTGCCGCTCATCGGTGAAATGTGCTCTGCCTGACTAACCTGATTTGATGCACACAGGACTTATTCGGTATATGTTTATATATAAACTTGCAGCTGCCTCCCAAACCCACACAATGTCAGACTTACAGGGGCTACGAGGTGAGGACAGCTTCTCACCAGAGATCTGTCCTCCAATCTCTGCCTCATTCTCTCTCACACCTCTGCTGAGCTTCCCAGCTCGATTCTTGCCTCGGGCCATGCTCAAGCCAAACTTTACTGAATTTATGTATTTCTCCCAAATTCTCCCTCGCAACATCAGCAGTCAGTAACTCGATACGGTAACAGGAGGTCAAACCTAAACTAGTCCACGTTCGTGGAAAAAGTCGATGCACGCCGAAACAAAAAACTGGAGATGGAGTACTAAAAAGTTTACCACCTTCCAAGTCAGAGAACTTACATAATTCCTTGAAAACACTTTCAGTGGGCTAAATGTGGGAGAGTTTAGACTCTTCTAAAATATTATTAATGTTACAAATTTGTTACGTCTTTTTTTTTTTTTTTTTTAACTAGGAGTGATGCTTAAATCATCCAAACTAATGTTGTGACATTTTTGACAATAGATGACATACCAGGTGTCATTGTACATTAGTTTGTTTTTGTTTTAAAAGGGGAATCTGCTGGGCTCCACACAATCCATTTCTGCTGGGACAACATGAAGGAATTAAGTTAAATTATTAGTTTCTACAAATTTAAGTGGATTGAACGTAAAACATTTATGTTGTCCAATAAAAAACCCTCAAGAATTGTTCTGTTTCAGTTCAATTTAAACATCTAGTTTGAACAAATGGCAAACATTGCCCCTTTTTACAATATGTAAAATAAGTCTCTATTGATATGTCCCTAATATGTCCCTAGAGTGTGTATGTGAAGTTTCAGCACAAAATACCACATACATAATGTTTTATTACTCTTTGAAACTGACCCGATTAGGCTTTGATACTAATTGTGCAATTTTGGTGACTGTCTCTTTATATTCAAAAGAGATTGTGCTCTTTTTAAAAGAAGGCGGAGCTACAAATGCCTATGTGTCAGCATAGTGGCAGATTCAAAAACCAGACTAACGTCCTATGCTAATGAGGGAGAGATCGTCACTAACGGGTGGGGTGATGGAGTGGATTTTCTGATGGATGTCCGCTCCAGGATGGAGTAACACGTATAATTTCTAATGTCTTTATGATTATTAATACAGTTGAATGTTTAAGAGCCTAAATTATATTATGACCTTAGTGTCATCCCTCTTCAGAGTAAATCTGGAATAATATGTGTGTCGTTGCTTTTTCTGTATGCCAAATGATTTGTTTACTCAGGATCTACCAAGCTAGGTCAGAGGTCATGGAGACCTCTTGAGTGGACCTGGACTTTTAAAGGATTGGAAACAACTGCTTCCAGAGTTATTTGCCATTTTATCTGTTAAATCTTTTAAAATAAAATCCTTTGTATGCAAGCTGCCAGTTTGGATGTTGATAATACCAGTTTTGATAAGACTGCTGAGAGTACACGACACAGCCTTGAGCATGAAACAGATTGTACTTTGGGTGTGTGTGTTCTATTCATTTGTGGATCTGTATTACAGGTCTGGGGTCAGCTCTGAATACCCTAGTGGCTGTCTGACTTTTGTATGTGACGCCTAATCATTGGACGATATTGTTCAGAATTATGCACACACACGCACATGGAAATGTTCTAAGTCTATCTGTGTTTTAACTAATCAGGTTAAAACACATATGTATGTTAATGATGTTATGTGAGAGTTTAATTGTTGTTGTTTTGAGATTGTAAGCAGAGCGGCCTATGAACTCTATGAGAGTCCCATGACTCTAAGAAGAATGATATCTTTAAAGCTAAATTTAGCAATTTAATCAGAATAATATAGGCTGATAGCAATTCAATAATTGACTTCTATAACATTATTGTGCTGCATAAGTGGTAAAGTATCTGCATCTAAAAGTGAATTAGATAATAAATGCATTTACATAACAATTAAAGCGGCAAAATTTCATTGGATTCAATTCAAACCTGATTCAAACATAACATTCACAGAGGAGATCAGCAAAATGATATTCTGAAAATGCCAGCAGGTGGCAGCAAGTGACTGTATTGCTAAACGAGTCTTATTTAACCGATTCATTTGAATCAGTGATTTGTTCAGTAAGATTTGCTACTGAATGCATTGAATCCAGCCGTTCGCGAATGACAGAAGATCATCGTACTCAATAGTACTGATATATAACGTTACTCAGCTCATTTAATTTTTGACAAATGTCTAATAATACTGCTAAAACTATTTATTTTATTTTATATAAAATAATAATAATTAAATGGTGGAGCTTCTTGAGTTTGTTCAGTAAGGAGTGTTTTGATTGGTGGATTAAAAACTCACCGCGATTGGCTAAACAGAATATCCTCCAAAAAAAGATGTGTACAAATCTTGTCCTGCCAGGAAGGTCTCAAAAATACCGCACACAAATTCAAAATACTCCATGCTCGTGTGAGCATTTTCAAATGCACATTCAGTGGTTCATAAATACATCTTACATAATTCATAAATGCATGAGGAAAGTCATCCAAGAACTTTATATTTACATAATTGTGTAAACATTTTAAATGTATTTTTGTAAGATGCATATGTTTGCGCATTTGGGAAATATTTTTGCTTTTTACTTTTGAATTTATGAATTGTGTTGTGAATTTATGAATTGGAGTTGTGGATTTATGAATTGTGTTGTGAATTTATGAATTGG